>JBBPDJ010001856.1:0-43313 GCA_037974625.1 Cucumis cinereus | reverse complement strand
AGAATGTAGAAACCCTAGATAGTATGTGAAATTACAAATAAGGGCCTATATATATATATATAAATATATTATAACAATCATAACTTCAGCTCACGTGATGTGGTAGGATAAGTGATAATCTAGTTGTTTTGGTTTTAGATTGTGTGTCTGTTTCTTTGTGACTTTGTCTATTTCATCACATCGATGAGATATCATTTCACACCCAAAAATAATGAAGATAATATTAATGGAATGTGCAAACTAGCGTAACATAGACAAACATGGGAAAAACAGCCCAACAGAATTCCAAAAAGGGTACAAATAAAATGCCACTATTGAATCCAAATGCTACAATAAAAACGGGAAAAAAAAAATCAAATGTAATTGGAAAGAAGTCATCTAAAAGGTGGAACACCTTCAGCAGAAAGGAGTTTCTTTTAAAAAGAAAAGTCAAACTACAATTTCAATCTTGAACTTTCAGGTTTGGGTCAGAGAGGTCCCACTTTCAATTTTGGGTTATATAGGTTCCTAAACTCTTAAAAAGGAAAAAAGTCTAAGAAGTCTCTAAACATGTAAGCCCTTGAAGTTCAAGTCTAATAGGCCCTTGACCCATTCGAAATTTTCCAATCCTTTTTAGAGTGAGAAAATGAACTGCTTTTAGGAAAAGAAAAGATAAGAAAAAATTAAGAGAATGGAAAAAGACTAGTGCTCTTAGAAACTGAATATTTATCGAGAAAAATGACAGATACAAAGGATACAAAAATAAAGAAGCTCACAAAAAAGGGGGAGCCAAACAACTAATTATATAAAGGGCATTAAATCCAACAAAATAAGACCTAACAGGAAATCACATAAAGATTTAATCATCGAAGTCCAGACAAACATAAAGCCTGATAAGGGACAAAACATCCGTAAAATACATCTATTGTCCTTGAATGATTCTATTGTTTCCCTCGCAGCAAAGACCCCACAAAATGGACCAAAACCTAGTCTACCACAAACAACTTTTTTCTTGGAAGGAACCATAAAACCTCTGGACTATGACCCTATTAGTCTACTGTCTTATAGAATAGATTCGTTGCTTTTAACCTGTCATATATCCTATATCGATCGCTTTATGCTTTCGCCATTTCCGTCTTCAATTTCTTTCATCATTCTTCGAAATATTTTCAAAACGTCAACTATGACTTTCTCTGCTTGTTTATCCATGGCATTGGGCGTACGAAAAAGATGTGAAATCGATTTCAAATCAGTACTGCGTGGACAGGCATTGCCAACCTATCTAAGGTTCTTGGCATTTCTCATTTGTTCTACAGATTTCTTACTTTCTAACCCTAGAATAGATTTGTTACTTATAAAATTTGTTGAATATGCTGCTAAGACCTATTAGACACAAGATTGCAAGCTCGTGACCTACTTAAAATTCATAAAATTCAATGACCTATTAGACATAAGATTCAAAGTTCAACGACTTTACTTTTAAATGTTAAATTTTCGAAAGATAGTTAAGTAAAAAACTCTCCCCTCGCCCTAAAATTTCAACTCTCCCCTCGCCCAAAATTTCAACTCTCCCCAGCCACAAGCCACAGTCAATCATCGACCTTTAGTTGTTCTACACCCTCTTGTTTATCGAACATTTGGTTCAAGTCCATTGTAGCTCCTTGACCTCCTTCATCACACTTGTTCCCAATCGTTTGTCCCCCATTTGTCTATTCACGTCTATTGCTTGTCGACCGCTCATCTACCCCGTAATCATTTGAGTCTATGGAGTTTGGTTCATGATTTAGGGTTGAAATATAAAACAACTTCTCTCTGGAAGCTCCCCGACTTTTTCCATCTCCTCTCTAAGCCCTCGACTTTCCTCCGTCCAGCCTCAGATTACCACCTCTACCTTTGACTGCCAATCCTCCTCATCAATTCCATCCCTGAAACCCTAAAGTTGGATTTTATTTTTTTTTGTTCAGCTTTTGCTCTCTTGTTTTTGCCTCTGTTCTCCACATTTTCCGTTCATTCCAAAATCTTTTGCCTCCATGGACGTGAAAAGTTAATTCATTCGGAATATTTTCTACAATATTTGCAGTGAAAGGATATGTTTTTCGTGTAAGAAACGGGAAGTCGGAAGTCTAAATTGCGCGTCAGTATTACAAAAGAAACTTCCTTCTCACTTGATCTCTCCTCACGTTTGCCCACTATGCTTAAGGGCTCACGAGGATCTCCCGCATCTATTCTTTAATTGTGTTTATGCTGGAAACTGCTGGTTTAAACTCTTCCTCACCTTCAATCTTAGTTGGTCCTTTGACAAGGATTGCAGAAATAATGTAAACCAGCTACTAATTGGTCCGAATTTAAAGAATCATGCCCTCCTCCTATGGGTTAATGTGGTAAAGGCAATATTGGCTGAGTTGTGGTTCGAGAGAAACCAAAGAGTCTTCCACAACAAAGCCCGCCGTAGGCTAAATGCTTCTCCATGGTGCTCCCTCAGTAAAAAGTTCAAAGACTTCTCATTGCAAGCCATCGCTCTAAATTGGCAAGCCTTCATTCACCCACCTTGAAGCTCTATTTACTCAAAATTTCTAAGAAAATTATTTTCAGCCCAAAGACTTTATTAATCCTTTACTATAGAAACAACTACTTTCATTGAGAAAAAATGAAAGAATACAAGGGCCACCAAAAACAAATATGTATCCTTAGCTTCCCCAACAACACAAAGAACATGAAGGGAGAAAGAAGAGAGCTCAAGAGAAATATTTTTAAGAACTCAAGGTCACGATGTAAAACCTATAGAACAGATCCGTTCAAGTAAGGTCGTGAGCTCAAGAGAAATATCTTTCCAGAAATCTTAAGATGTGGGGATCGTGCTTACTTGCAATAATCCCATCCCACAAAGATTCAGGCTCAAAGGAAAAACACCAAAGCCATTTAGCCAATAATGTTTCGTTGTGTAACGTTAGATTTTCAAGCACAAGCCCCCCGTTTTGACAAATTCTAACAATCACCTCCCAACCAACCAAATGAGAATCTCTCCCTTCGCCCAACCCCTGCCAAAGGAAATCTCTCATAAGCTTTTCCAAATTCTTACACACCAAACTAGGGCCTTGAAAGAGGGAAAGATAATAAAGGGGAATGCCACTCGACACCGATTTGGCAATTAAGTCGGCTAAAGTGATTAAAAGGGAGAATACTAGGTGGTGTCAGAAGATGAGATTGAAGTGGGCAAAAGAGGAGGATTGCAACTCTGCTTTTTTCCATCAATGGCTAGTGGTAGAAGAAACAAGAATTGCATAGGCCCTTTGATCAAGGACAATGAGGAGCAAACTTGCAGCGACAAGGAGGTGGAGGAGGAGGTTTTGTTGGTCTTTTTGGACTTACTAAGCCCTGTGGTTATGCCTAGGCCGTTTGTGTAAGGCGTTGAATGGTGTCCCATCTCATTCAGAGAAGGTGGGGAGTTGGAGGTCCCATTTACTGTGGAGGAAATTAGGATGACGGTTTTTGGAAGTGATAGAAATAAGTCTCCCTGTCCCGACGGTTTTTCCATGGCTTTTTTTCAAGATAACTGGAATATTCTTAAGAGGGACTTGGAAAATGTTTTCAAAGAATTTTTTGAAAAAGGCATTTTGAATCGCTCCCTTGAAGAAACATTTGTGAGTCTTATCCTACAAAAGAAGGTGCTAAGCAGGTCAAGGAGTTCAGGGAAAAGTTTCTCCTCCAAAACTGGGAGACTGGCTCTCATTAATCTTAATCCTAATCCTAATTAATTAAGAAAACCAATCCTAATCCTAATTAATAAGGAAACTAATACTAATCCTAATCAATGAAGGATTTGACCAAGATACTCCATTTTACTCTAATCCTACTACAGCAAGAAGAGCTGTCACTTCGAGTGTGTTTTTCCTCCCTGGATAATTTACAAAAAGTAAAAGTTATTTAACCATGAAAAATAGTAAACTAAGTACTAACAGAGATGGTGGAATGCGGATTATAGTGTAACGTAAATACACGCCTACAGAAAGTATGGCTTTTTACCAAAAACATATAGACATGCACACTTACAAATAAAGATAAACCCAACAAAAGAAACTTAAAATCATATGAAAAGACAAAATTCCTGGAGATATATCCCAACATGAACGCTAAAGCATAAGGAAATGCTCGTACTCCAGAAGAAAATAGAGTGTTAAACCCATAACCAAAATCCAACAAAATGTTGACAATGATTGAATTACATCCAAGCATCGATATTCCAAAAAAAAAAAAGTGACTGAAGAAAAACCAAGCTAACCAGAATTCTGGAAAATGGCAGGGATTTGGGTTCGGAAGATCTGGATCCGTTTCTTGGTGGATGGAGTGGACACCAACCCAGAAATTGAGTTGAGAAGGTCCAATGAATCCGCCATTGGTAGAAACGAATATCTTCCGATTGGGAGTTGGAGGCCTCAAATACGTAAGTTGAAAATGGTGAGACGAAGAGTGTGATGCTGCTGCATATAAGAGGAGCTTTGCAGAGGTTTCAACCTTAGTTTTAGGGTTTTAGGAACAACAAAAAGAATAAATGGACACTCAATTCTTTAAATACAAATTATTTATTCTTTTAACTTCCAATTTATATATGTTTTGCTTAGGTAATAAAATGAAACCCAGCATAAGTGATTGTGTTTTTTTTTTTTTTTCTTTCTATGATCAATAGTTCTCCATATATTTTATTTTTAATCTTTTCTCCATGTATTTGGAAAATTGTAGATAATGAAAAATAGCTTGTAGTATTAAAAAAAACAACTAACTAGTAGTTTGTTAAAATTTTAGAGAAATGTGAACTTAGAAATATAGTAATCTTTTCACTTTCATCTCATTATTGGATGACTTTTAATGTTTGAAGATTGAGGTCCTTCATCTACGAGGTTCTGAATCGATTTCAGTTGTTGTCTAGTCTTATTATTAATGATAGTAAAAGTTTGAAGTTTTGTGTTGGCATGCCTTTTAATGAGACGTAGGGACTTTCAGTGTTAATAGATTTCCTTCTCATTTATCCTCCTCAGGGGGTGTTTGAAGCGTAGGGTGAGTTATTATAGTATGTGGCTTATAATAAACTGTGGGTTATTATAGTATGTGTTTAGTGTGCAGAGAGTATTATAGTCTGGATTATTATAGTTTGTGTTTGGAATGCAGAGTATTATAGTCTGGGTTATTATAGTCTGTGTTTGGGGTGCAGAGTATTATAGTCTGGGGTATTATAGTGTGGGGTATTATAGTCTGTGTTTGGGTGCAGAGTATTATAGTCTAGATTATTGGAGTGCAGATTATTATAATCTAATTTATTAAATCTTGTTAATTAGGATGTTCATTTAATAAATTCAATTATAATTTCTTTGCATGACTATTAACAATTTTTACAAATAGATAAAATTATTTTTGCATTGGTTCTAATATTGTTTTTCTTATATTCGTATGAGACATAGACCTAAAACTATAGACGAATATCTTTAAATAAGAAAACAACATAAATGTGTGGGAGTGAGGTTACAAAATTTAAATATATATTGCTAAAAAAAATTAGAGAACATATTAACAAAATATAAACAAAAACCAAACCAATACAAACACATAGCGAAATAGAAAGTAAAATTGTTTAATATCGATAACATTCCAAATCCAAACTAACACAAACACATACATAAAAAAGAAAGTAACATTGTTTACTATTGTTGTTCAAACACTATCTTCTAGGAGGAGATTGCAATACTCCATTTTCAAGTCTGTGGGAATGGACAAGAATCCCTCTATATCGTCCACACTGCGAAATATTATTCGCATAAGTTTTACCCTTTGTCGGCTCTACAATTCAGGGATATTGCATAGTTGGTTCACGACTTCCGCATGCACTTCAACCTCTATTGCACGCTTTTGTTTTGGTCATTCTACAATTGCCTTTAATTGGTCATTTGCAAATTCCATTGCATTCTTAAACACCTCCATCATTTCGGAATTTTGTCCACTCTATTTCCTCTTGCTCCCACTCGAAGTATTTCGACTTGTACGTGTTCCTAGCAACTCATCTGGTGACATGTCCACTCCTTGACTAGACATCATGGGGATGTCTGGATCATGTGAATCACCAAGGGAAACACCATCATTAAAATGGTTTGGCACATTAGACCCGACGTCAGCAAAGGTCTCCGAACGTGCTCTTGTGTCCCAATCTTTGCCAAAGACATAGGCTAGATCATCATAGTATGGGAATGATTTGTGTAGAAGGCCCTTTGATGTAGGATGACTCTGTAAGAAAAGTTAAGTGGATTTTATGATTATGTTAACAATATTCGTAAAATAGTGTACACATAAAATTTACCTTCACCCACTCATTGAATATCTCTCATTCTGCGGTGATGTATTGATATTCTTTGTTCCATCCAAAGCCACTGCACGATGGTCCTCTCATTTCTGCAATAGCTTGATAGATTTTTTTAAGAGATTTCACTCGACAATCTACAGTCGGTGATCCTTGAATATTACAGCCAGGCAACTTCTCTGCCATCATACGTTGTAATTGTGCCAAGTATCCAGGTTGAAATGTCTCGTTATCTGATCTTCACCCACCAAACGAGACTAATTCCACCAAACAATCAACCAGTTTCGCTTCTTCTTCTTTGGTTCATGTGTGCTTCGGGGCTCTAGAAGAACTTGCCATTTTAGTTTATACACGTACACTTTTTAATAAAATCAAACAATAAATAATAGTATTGAACATAATTACTTTGTGAAGTGATGCTCAAAATATAGTAAACATAATGGTACAAAGAAACAAAAAAAGATTGTTACAATAGAAGACATTTCACAACACATGACAAATTAAAAATGTGTTCGAAATGATTAAATAAACATGAAGGCACTATTTGTTACGTAACTGGCTTTCAATAAACATATGATGGGCCAGTTCATCTCTCCATTGACTCCATTCATTTGAACTCTCAATGTAATTAATCTTGTCCCCCCAAATTGTAGTGTAACTTGAATCACCCTCATCCAAATCGTTGATCATTTTACTATTATTCATCTCCCTATTGATAAAATTGTGTAGAAGACAACATGCCATGATGGTTCGACATTGGATGTGCACAGGGTAGTATGACTTTCCTCGCAAAATTGCCCATCTACCCTTCAACAATCCGAACGCTCTTTCGATAACATTACGTGCAGAAGAATGTTTCATGTTAAAGAGCTCTCGATCTGTTGTTGGTGCATTATCTCTTCTGCACCACTCTGAAAGATGATATCTTTCCCCTCTGTATGGGGCAAAAAAATCCTCTGCATTTGGGTACCCAGCATCACATAGATAATAGTACCCTGTTGAACGACCAAATGTTTAAAATCTTATCCTAGGAATACAAAGTGTATGAAGAGATAATATGTGTAACTAGTTACCCTTCGGAACCTTTAGCCTCTTAGGTCGTGATATTGCATCTCCCATAACTTTAGAATCAGTTGTTGATCCTTCCCACCCCGATAAAACGAAAACAAAATCGTCTTTAGTATCGCAAACACCAAGTACATTTGTTGCAATTTCACCCTTCCTTGTCCTATACCTTGGGCGATCAGTTGCACTGACATTTACCTTGATGTATATGTCATCTAATGCACTAAGACAATTATGTGGTATAACGAAATTAGAAATAGTCATACACATATGTTAACCTAATCAATAAGTCAGATCGAACTAACGTTCGTTTAATTGATATTTACCTCAAACCATTTCCATCTCGGATCCATACATGAGTTTGTTATTGACTGAGGTTTTTTCAACAACTCGTCGTGTAATCGTAATACCGCTATTAAGACGGTGTTGAAATGTCTAGAAACAGTCTCACCGAATTGTACAAATTCTCTTTGAATTATTCGATTCTTAACGTCGTAAGCTAACATATGCAAGAACATGGCAACCATCTCCTCCACATCTATAACTTCGATTCCGACTAATCCACCAGTTGTTCTAAGTAAATGACATAGAATGACAAAACATCTTCTATTCATTCTTGTACTTTGACAACAACATAGGTCGAACTCATGTATGAGTCGAAAGTATGCTAACTGTCTAATACGATGTCTACTGTCATGTGTTGAGTGCTCAATTCTTTTATTGTCGTTCAGTAATAGTTCTAATGTCATAAGTAACTGACGTTGTAAAGTTGTGAATATTGTAAGTATCGTAACTAATTCTTGTGGATCCATTATGTGCTAAACAATTAAGACCTGTTAACGAATGATGAATTTTCAGATCATAAAGTAAATACGAAATGAAACAGGGTGTGAACCTAACGAAAACATGTTTACTTTAAATTCTAAAGAGTGGTATCTATTTAAATATTTAAATAAAAGTGTTATATATTTAAATATCATCATTATTCCTAAGAGTGGTATCTATTACAATTAGTCTTGCAACTATTTAAGGAAAAAAAAAAGTATATTTCACCCTGGTTTAAAATTTGACCAGGGATCATTTCATTTTTGTTATTTCCATATTAAGTCAATGGCAAAAAATCCAAATACTTACCAAACAAATTGATAATTATTAATTTTTATTTGCTAGGTTATTCATAAATTAAAAGCAGTTTCTAATACTAGGATGATAGTGAAATGTAGATAAATGGAGCAGAAATTTTAAAATTGGAAATAATAGTGTTAGGCTTAATTTTTTTAGAATAAATAACAATAAAATAAAATAAATAAATGTTAAAGCAAACTCTCAATTAAAAAGAGATATACAAAATTGATTCTACCCTCATTTTTCATCAATTTCTTTGTTTAACAAAAATTGAGATTTAGATTACTGTTTTTGGAATTCTTTTTATCAACTTTATTTCCTTTTAAAGTTATGTACCAATAAACTATGAACAGAACTAAACCAAAGGAACACAAGATATCTACAAAGTCCCATATTTTTAACATGATTTAATTTAAAGTAGAACTAAGATACTATAAAACACATATCAAACAAACTTTACTAAAAATTAATCTCCTATTACATGCATTGTCCAATAAATAGTAAATTGCTAAGGTTCGGTCTTTCAAATTTTAATTATACAAAAAGCTATAAACAAAATTTCATAAAAAATCTTCCAAACATCCATGGGTTGTATGTTTACAAACCTTTAATAAGGACCAATTATGGTACTCTTATAATCTGAAAAAACAACATAAACAGTAATTAGACACCAACTTAACTAACAAAGAGAGAAGTTTAAGAAAATTAAATATTTATCACCTTTGAAAGACTCTAGTTGCACTGTGACGTGTGATGCTCTATTTCCTTAACGAGACGAGCCATTAAGCATGTTAGGTTAAAAACCATTAATACAAAGAAGTTAGATCACAAAGGTTATAATTAAACATTAATGATCACAAAGGTTATATTTGAAGAAAAGGGAAATAACAATTATAAGATGAAAATACAAATGACATATCGCTAGTGTTTATTAAATAGGAACGATCCAATGTCAAATTTATGAAATTCAGACCCATGCAACGTGAATCCATTTGAAATAAAAGAATGAAGGGAATAGGGTCGGTCCAGCCTCAGAGTTATGAAATTCATACATTAAAATTTGAATTTCATGACATATCATGGATAATAATACAAAGAAATGATCCAGGTACATACAAAGACCAACACTGAATTTTAAGTCAAATACAAACCATGATGAAATTATTTCAGTTAAAGACAATGTGTACTTAAAGCAAATGAATTTAAAATGAGAGACAAATAATGGAGATGCAAATATCAATAACGTGCATTAGAAACAAAAAATTGTTCACAACTTCATGACAAGGGAAAAAATGAGGCACATTAGACAGAAAAAGAAAGATATAAATGACATACCAATTACATTAACCAAGTAGATGGAATGAGATTGTCGTAGAGAAATGTGACCTATATATAATAGTTGGGTTTAAACAATGTACTGTAGGATCAAAACAACTCCAAAAAACAGGGAATATGTCCAAGGATATGGGAGCTTTGAGAACTAGCAAAAAAATTAATGATTTTAAAATATATCTACCAATAAACAGTACATATATGTCATTGTCAAGCAATATACAGTAAACAATCCTAAAAATATGGGATACGATAATGATAATAGAATAAAATTCAATCAGTTTAAACCAGGCCTAAAAATAGAGACCAAGGATGGAGAAACAAATACAAATAATGTCAATTACAAAGCCCATTTAAGAACAATATTTGTAAAAAAATTCAAAGAACAACGAAATTGGACAAAATGGAAGGAAATAAATAACAATAATACATATCTAATGTCAGAGACCAACAAAGACAAACACATACAGAGACCAAAATGCCTAAATAATCTACACCAGAGCTTAATTTCAAAGACCAATAGAGAACTAAATTATCAACTAAACAAATTTTTCATAAATGAACCTCATCATCGGCTAGATAAGGGAAATAAAAATCAATAATATATACAGAAATTCAGAGACCAACAAAGACAAACACATACCAAACAGAGACCAATATGTCAAAATAATATACACAAAAGTAGATAACTAAATTTTTCATAAATGAACCTCATCATCGACTGGATAAGGAAAATGAATAACAATAATACATACATAAATTTAGAGACCAACAAAGACAAACACATACCAAACAAAGCCAAAATGGCAAAATAATATACACAGAAAACCAATAGAGAACTAAATTATGAACTAAACATTTTTTTCATAAATGAACCTCATCATCGGCTGGATAAGGGAAAAGAACTTACATTTGACGTCCTCCTCCCCCACCAAGCTCCACAACGGTACCCTCCACCCCTACCACTCTCCAAACGCTACTGTCCATGCCTCACCAAGCACAAGCATCTCTCAACCAAAAAAATTAGGCTACACCAAGAGGGTGCGAGAATCGAATGATGCAGCAAAATATTTGGAGCGGCAAGGGACAGAAGCACTCGCTTGGAACGACAAGGAGAATAATGAAAGAAAAGGACATGCTTGATTAGGGTCGACAAGGAGAATAATGAACGAAAATGACATGCTTAATTAGGGTTTGAGAGGGAATACCATCAGATTCGAAGGAGAAGAGAGGCGTGATATGAAAGTGAAGAGACAAATATCAAAATAACACGCGTGAAGTTGTGTCGGGAGTATAGAACAGTAATTTCTACACTTAACCCTAAAACACGTATTATAATAATGCATGGCCCAAACTAGGAGTGGGCTATAATAGCCCACTCCACCCCACCTCAAACCCCACCCCAAACAGACCCTTAATGTTGTCTTTGTTTGTCTTTATTTTGGACAAGCTCTTGTATATTGGTTTTTGCCTCCATTGAAATAGGCTACTATTCATGTGAGGAGTTTTATTTTATGTTGGTTGATTATAGCTTATTTAGTCAAATTTTTTACAGCTTTCAAATGTTGAGGTTTATTTCCTAAATGTGTAGTTTGTACATTGTAAACAAATTATATATTTACATAAATAAAATGTTATTTACTAGACATTTAGACATGTGTAACTCAATCCAATAAACTAAAATTCAAGGTTATTTTATGAAACTTCAACGATATGTAGTTGACATACAATGGATCATATGAGAGGGGAAACACATTTAAATCATTTTCAAATGTGTTTCCCCCCTCATATCCTAGAATGTGCATCACTTTCACATTAAATTTAATATATAGTTTTAATATGAATCTCATCCATATTATTTAATGTTTGAATCTTATTCAAATACATTATGCTCTCATATTATAGAGTTTAATTTTGAATATTATTCAAAATTAACCTTATAATATAATGTATCTATATACATTATTAATTGTATCATATAAAATTAACATAAATGCCCTAAAAATTTGAACAATTCAAATTCTTCCAAATCTAAATTTATTTTTATCCTTACTGAGCTTGTAGAGAGACCTCATAGACCTAAATATTAGAAGTTCCAATGATACAAGATTAACTTGATTAAACTCTTTAATTAAATTAATCATTCTTTTATTAACCATGGATTACTTCACTAAAGACCCACAGTTGCACTATTCACGCTATAAAATATTCACAAATGACTTGTAATTACAATTGTGTCAAATTATCGTCTTACCCCTGTAATTATCTCTTACTCTTTAAATCCCACTGCTTCTTTAATGGACAACTTGTTTATGGTCCTACGATAAACAAACCCCTCTTTAGCCGATTAGAGGGAGGGCTCCATTATTCAAGACTGAGAGTTAGCAATAAAGGAAGCAATTCATTTAATTACCCTAATAGTAGGAAGGAGTAAGTTTCATCTTGCATAACTATGTTCTCAGCTCCCTACTTGGACAAATCTCCAAAATGGTAGGCATATTGAGTTGGCGACTCAAGCCACTCCCACTCATACAAATCAAATGACTCCCCTTATACACAAAAGTTCATAACTCACTTAGGATTATGGTCGAGTTACCTATGGTTATTCGATGAAATGTTAATCTCTACAGTCAATGGTGTTTGTAACGTCCCAGATTTCTAACATTAACCTGAGGTTGTTACTTAAATAAAAACTCATAATCTTTACAAAATTATTGTGGAAGCATTTGTCACTAGTAACAACATCAACACAGCGAAAGTTTTTGTCCCAAACACATGGTCACTGGTCCTTCCTATTCGTCGTCGATTTTCTCATACTTACCTGAAAAAAAATAAACATGAAAAGGGTGAGTATAAAAATACCTAGTAAAGAACCCACTACTGGGCCCACTAGGTTAACTGTTAACTTCCTATTACACTGTACTCTATGACACACAGTCAAATGGTTTGGTAGGAACGTCCATACAACCCAATGTTGGGTCGTCCTAGCAAACATGTGGGACCACATGCAAAAGCAGCTGTCGTCCCACATACCGAATACAACATGGCTAATAGATAAAGTTAATAGCTACCATAGTCCCAAAACATGCAATCTTAGTCCAAAACATTCATAAGCACCCATATGAAGTTTAATTAAAAAATAAGAACCACAATCGCCTCACACCTTTATCATGTTTTACGGTTTTCCCATAGCAAATCATAAAGGCATATCGCCACACAACCTCATTGGTTTTTCCGTAACAATCCGTCCTAACAGATCATCACATAGTCATTCAGTTCATCTCAACATAAATAACCCATCACCAACAGCTAACTCGGGAGCTAGTCCATTCTGTTAACTCAACCCATAACCATCACCAGCAGTTAACTAAACCATTTATTAACTCACCATATAATCACCACTAAATTTAACTAATCCAATTTTAATTAACTTCTCACATAACCAACACCAACAGTTAACTAAGCCATTTAGTTAACTCACCACATAAACCAGTATCAAACAATTCGTCACATAACCAAACATGTCATGTCAGCGCACACAGTTAAGCTTGACATACGAGTTATGCATCGATACTTAATAACTCGTTTATCACATAAATTATAAACAACCAGTTTATCGTAAGAATATCATCGAGTTCACTAGGTGACCATTAACTCTCTCTATTAACTTGTACTATACGACACACAATCAAATGGTTTGGTAGTCCATACAACCAAATGCCAGGATAGTCCTAGCAAACCGGTGGGACCACATGCAAAAGCAGTCATGTCGGAACAATACACCACACGAACTTTTTAACCCGACCCTGTCGAAACAATACGCCACACAGGCTTGTGAACCGATCCTCGTGACATACGCCACATAGGCTTGTCAATCCATCCCACAAACAAGTACACAAAGTTAATAGGTAGAGTTAACAGACACCATAATCCAACAAAAACCACAATTAAAAAGTAAAGCAGTCACAAACATAACTCCATTCCACTTGGTACAGTTATCCTACTTTACAGATTCCACATAGTATGAAAGGACATGCATAAACACCACACAGTTAATTATACAAGACCCCATCACATACCACAATATAACCAAAGAATCCAGCCGTCACATAACCAACAACTTAGATGTCACATAAATAATTTTATAAATATCCTTATTAATTGTCGAGGAACCAGTAGCAAGTCCCTTACCTCAAAGTGTCGTTAATACCTTTGCTTGAGTTTCTCCCTCAAATTGATCCCATACATAAAACATTACAATTAATAATTTTTCCATAAAAATTATTAATTAATGTTAACTTTAATCCTTCGATAAAATAGTTTTATTCTTACCAATTGGTTGTTGAAAACTCCAATTCAAATCGTAGGAAAAAATTCTACGAATTAATTCTCCAATGAAGCTCAAGTCAAATCTACACATAACAATTTAATTAACAAATTTTCCATAAAAATTATTAATCAAATTTACCCTTAAACTCTTCAAAATAGTTTTTTTAATCTTACCACTTCGTTGTCGACGCTCCAATTAATTCGTAGGTGAAACCTGTGAATTAATTCTAATAATAGCTCCAAAATCACCTTCAATTAACCAAAAATAATTCTCAAATAAATTCTCAATTTAACTTTATTGGGTATCCAAAAATAAAAAATGAAATACCCAATACCTTACCCAAATAATTAACGGCGACAACAGACAAATAAAATTCAAGAGATTAAATGATATCGACGAACGGAGAAGCGTACCGGTTGAGTGGAGCACATGCCGAAAATGGCAAAAAGAAACACAAAGAGAGGTGTGCGGCGGCGGTGAAGAGATTGAAATGTTTATAACTTTCACGCTTCCAATGCAACCCTAAATATTTATAAAATAAATAATAATCTTAATTTATTATTAATAAATAATATTATTATTATTTTATAAATAAATAATAATAATCTTTATTATTATTATTATTATTATCTTTTCCAAATTCCCCCCAAATCAAATATTGTTTTTTCCAAATTAAATTAGATCTTCTTTTTCTTCTCACCAATTATCTTTTGACCAAAATAATTAAAAATATATACCCATATATATATATATATATATATATATATATATATATATGAATTAGATCTTAAAATAAATCAAACTTATTATTTTAAGATAATTAAACTAAAATTATCTCAAACTTTTTTGGATGTTATAGTGTTAGAGATTAATCATTTCACCGCTTTGATCTTATACACTCTTTGTATAGGATACCTCCATTCACATGCCTCAACATGAACGATTTGGATCAAATCGTTTGTAAATACTTACAACTCTTGTAACATTACAAAGTGGGTTGTATTTGAAGTGTCATCAGGATAAAGCACCCAACCTCATCCATATACTACGAATGGATTGTATTTGAAAGTCTTTTGTTCAAGTTTCAAAGACACTAGTTAAAGAAACACTCATCTACTTACCCTAAATCAGGAAGGAGTGAATTTCATCTTGTGTGATTATGTACTCAACTCCTCGCTTAATCTTGTCCCCAAAATGGTAGGCTTATTGAGTTGACAATCTGACCACTCTCACCCGTATAAATCAAAGGACAATATCTCACGAACAAGAGTTCATAATACACTCAGGATTAAGAATAAGTTGCACAAGTCATCATATTAAAATGGTAACCTAACTAGTCAATAGAGTTACATCTAGTAGTTAGTATTTTGTGGTCCAGTCTTATCCAAACTCATTGCATAGGATATTCTTACTATCATGTCACCTACGCGAATGTGCTGGATAATTGTGTTTGTATCAAATACAAAGTGAGTCGTATCCATAATGCTACCAGGATAAAGTATCCAACCTTATCTCTATAGTATGGACCCTTTAAGTTGTATTTTGAACATTGATCCATGCATGTCTCACATACTATTCAAGCTCATAAGGCAGTTTAGGATGTTGTTACAATAATAACACTTTATTAATAACAGTCAATGTATTCATTTGTTATGTACGAGTTTTTGGATATAAAACCCAATAAATGTAATGTGTTAATTGTTGGCCGATTAAACCCAATAAATGCAAGCGCACACAATTAAGATAAAACAACTTGTGAAGGCCGAGTATCGTTCTCAGAAAATCAATGAACAAGTTTTATTAACTATTTTAGTATTGAATTAACTTTAGCTAAGGAAACAAAATTGAATGTTAGCAATGTGACAGTAAAGTAAACTCGACAAACAACACAAGAATTAAAAGTAAAATTTGTTATGGAGTGTTGATTTCGTTACAAACTTCAATAGAGTTACTTCAATCTCTTCATGGAATTTATATTAACAATATGTGTAGGTCTAGAAACTAAGATCAAAATTACCTTCTCATGCCAAGTTCTAAATGATAACTAATATCTTGAAATCAATTTAAAACTCATGGCACTAAGCATTGTCATTAACAACTTTTATTATAAATCTAGCTATTTTCACGAAAGACTAATAATTATTCAAGGACGTAGATCAAGTCAAACATTCAATTTATCAATTAAACATTTCAACCTAATAAATATTGAAGATAAATCAATAATAATTTAAGCAAGATGTCATTGAAAAACAAAATCCATGAAAAGAATTAAAGGTAACCTAATTATATAAGTAAAACCATCAACATCCTAAAACTAATTAGTCTAGCCACTCATGGCTCTCAAATACATATTTTCATAGAAATTTGATAGCCTAAAGGTAAATAAAAGGAAAGAACCAGAGAAGACACTCTTATGAAGCTCCTTATTCGATGAGGTTCGTCAATTTCTTCTCGGGTGTCACCTCGAGATCTCGAACGAACTCCAAAGTACTTCTCACACTCTCTAACGTTTATGTGAAAAAACTCACTATTTTATGTCTAAATTATGTGTTAAATTTTTTTATTTGAGTGTTGAAGAGGTACCAAATAAATAGAGGACGCAAACTTGGTCAACAAGAATTTTCCAAAAATATAAACTTTTTTAATTATGGAAGGCAAACGCCGCAACGCCTCAGGGAAGCGTTGTGACGCTTCTATCTAATTTATCGAATTGTAGAGCTATGCTACTCAGAGTGCCACGACGCCTGAGTGCAATGAAGCTCTTAGGTTTTAGCACAGGGAAAGGTGCTTACCTAGTGCTGCAGAGGTTGCCTAGTTTTAGGGTTTTAGATTTTTTCTTCACTTTTTTCAATGGTTTTTTTACCTTGTTTTGGCTCATTTTGATCTCTTTGGATTCAAACACTCAATATCATTAATATTTTCTGAAATATACTAAGAAACACATTAAGTATTATAAAAACAACTCTAATTATAAGGCTAAATACACACAATTTAGGTTCGTATCATTTCATGGTGATCATTTTCTCTGATTTCTTAAAGAAATCAGTTAAGGTGTTTATAGATGATTTCTCAATTTTTGGACATTATTATAGCTCATGTCTTGAGAATTTGGAAGTTGTGTTGCGTTGGTGTGAGAAAACTAATAGCATCTAGAAATACATATTAACATACACTCATCTCTAGGTTTTGCTGAAAAACATAAGGAAACACATCATTTACACTTGTATTTTATATTTTGATATGTGTTCAATGTTTGCAAAATTGTATTCCTTGAATTCTTTGATTGCGTGGTATTGTTCATCGCAGGAATGAAAGCAGAACCGAAGTAAATACACCTCAATTCCTAAATTGGATGTAGTGTTAAAGGCAATTCATCTCTTGACGCATAGTCGAGTGTTAAGGAGGCGTTGAGAGTCATATATGCGTTGAAGATCCTATGCGGTGTGAAACTTTGGAGACGTGTCCAAGCTCCACTATGCACAAAAATAAGTGCCAAGAAGCACAAAACATGCGTAGTGAATGGTAGCTATTTGAGGCATTTAAATATCACCTTCAAAGATCAGAGCCAGAGTTACTCAGTAAGCCGATTTGAGAAGACTAGTTAATTCTGACATATCAACATATCCAAAGTTCTACATCATCTGCCAAGATTTCCTCCATCCATCCGTCCATCTCTAAGACCAAGAAGCTTTACAAACCTTTAATCACCCTGGAAGAATAAGAAATTGTGATTCAGAGTCCCTATTTTGACGTGTTAATTTTCTGCATTTCTTGTGTTTGTATTTACTGATTCAATTTGTGTAAATATTTGATTTATGAATTTGAATACTTGGTTTGCATCCATCTCCATGTATGTAGTTTTTCTAAGCCTTATAAGTAGCTAAAGTCACTAATGAGTTAGGGAGTTAGGAATTAATCTGTAAGTAGATATGATAATGTTCATTTTGACTGATCTTTATCAAGCTATATACATGAACACATCAAAAGAGTATGTTTAGAGTAAAGGTAGTCAACTGCTCGAAAGAGTAAGTAACTTAGACCACGGTGACAAAGATAAGGAAAAACTTAGAAATAAGAAGACTTATCACATTGTGAGTGTACTATTTATATATAGAAATATAATATTTATAGCATCAAGGCATCGAAAGGTTGCTTGTCTTAATTAGTATTGAGCATGAGATTACCATGTTTATGAATAGATTAGGATGACTCTTTAACTCTGTCTACCACATTAGTCACTTAACACAATACTTGCATTGTTTCGAGGTTGGTTAACACACAACCATTCACCGCATCACATCTAGGTAGATTAACTCAGATTAGTCTAGTATTAAATTTCCCTTATGGGTGGAGGCAATATCTTATGCAAAGAACGATGGGTGGGGGCATGATCAATGATGAGGGTGATACGTACATAAAATGTGTGTATTTTGCCTTCGATAATGCTATGTTTTATTAGATTTGATGTGTTTCTAGTGTTTTTTAGGGCATTTTAAGAAAAATAAATGTTATAAGTAACAATGATCAAACCAAGTCAAAAACAGGAGAGAAAAATAAGGGAAACCCTAGTTTCAGGGCAGATGCAGCAACACTAGATGCCTGGTCTGTGCAAAAACCCAAAAGCTCCAATATTATGCAAAAGGGTGGAGTGTCGAAGAGCCTTTTCAAAGCGTTATAGCTCTAGGCAAGTGTCGTTGTGTCCTATCGAGGCACAACACGACGCTTCGACACAGATTTAATCATTATGCAAAAAACGTCACAATGTCACCTTACTTTTTCTACCAAAATGTTATATTTGGAAAGATCTTCTAGACCAAGTTTGTCTCCTCTATATATTTGGGACGTCTTCAGCACTCAAGACATGAGTTTACCTTAATATTCAGACCTAAAAGAGTGATTTTGCCTTAAAAAGTTAAAGAGTGTGAAGATTATTTTGGCGGCGGTTTGAGATCCAAGACGTTGTTCAAGTGGAGATTGATAGTTTCCATCAAATGAGGAGCATACAAGAGTGTCTTCTCCGATTTTCACTTTACTTTAGCTTTATGATTTCAATGTTATATGAAACTATGTCCTTGAAATTTATGAGTGGATAAACTCATTAGTTTTAGAGTGTTGGTTGAATTGCTTATGGATTTAAGTTAATGTTTAATGTTTATTCATAGATATTATGGAACTTTATGCTTTTCAATGTTATTATGTTTTGTTCGTGTTGATTGACCTTCAAAACATTTTAGATTAGATGTTCAACTCGATAGGTTGCATGTTTAGTTAGATTTATAACATGGAATTACTATTAACCTTTCATGTGAATAATTAGAAAGATAGTAAAAGTTGTTGATGCCAATACTTAATGTCATGCATCTTAATTTGAGCTCAAGATGTTAGTTATCATTTAAGGTTGGATGAGAAAAGATTTTTTTTTAAGAAAATAATCCAGACTTTAGTTTCGAGACTTACATAATTTTTGTACAAGGCTCCATAAATAACTTTAATATAACTTAATGAAGTTTGTAAGGAAATCAACACCTTAGAACGCTTTTTACTCTGAAATCCAAAACTTTGTCTTTTCAATTTGTTTGTTTTTATAAATCATTCAAATTGGATTCCTTAGCTAAAATCAAGTACGATTTAAGAATAGTTGAACACAATTTTTTGTTTAATTTCTAAGGAAGATGCTCAAACTCTTAAGCCATTTTATTTTATTGTAACTTGGACCTGTGCGTTTGCAGGATTTCACATCAAGTTTTTGGCATTGTTGCCAGGGATCAAAGTAATGGGTTGTGTTTAATATTTGAGAATTGAAAAGATTTTAGACTAAAGGAGTTTTTATTTTTAATTTGGTAGGTGTTGTATTTGAAGTGCATTCCCCTTTATAAGGATAACACTCTCTTTCCTTTTGATCTTTAGATTGAAAGAATCTAAGGAGGAACTTAATAACTCAACAAGAGACAAGAAAAGAGATGGGAGACGGAGTAGCACCAAAATCGTCAAGGAGTATTTCCAACCTAGCTTCTTAAAGGAGCAACCCAGAATTGCAATGTATCTATCAATGCTAACAACTTTGAGCTCAAAACTGAGATTAATTCAAATAGCTCGTGATATTTTCTCTAGAGGAAGAGGACGTCTCACTAAAGATCCTTACAATCATCTTAGAGAGTTCTTTGACATAACAAAAACGGTAAAAATTAATTCAGTAACATGCAATTAGACAAGACTCTTTCCTTTTTTCTTGTAGGATTGTTCTAAGGATTGACTAGGAACCTTACCATTGTCAAGCATCATAATTTGGGATGAACTTTCTCAAGCTTACTTGAATAAGTTCTTTTCACCGATGAAAACCTCAAGAATGAGAATGCAGATCTACACATTCTACCAACTAGATGATGAACAACTCTGTGAAGCATGAGAAAGGTACAAAGATCTTTAGCGAAACTGCCCCTAACATGGATATCTAGATTTGTTGCAAATTCAATTATTCTACAATGGATTGCTTGAATACGAAATCCATATTGGATGCCACATCAGAATCATTTATTTTTTCTAAAATCGTTGAACAAGCTTATTCTTTAATTAAGAATATGATTAGTACTTCATATAACTAGCCTTGTGAAAGGTCATCATATTCTAACAAGTCCACCGAACTTTATGAAGTTGTGGTAAAGGCTTAAAAGCTCAAATGATTTTCCTTACTAATGCTCTTTTTAATTTTTCTACAGCAAACCAGGCACAAGAAAGTCCATCATTTATAGCCTCTCTAGCAACTAAGGCAACAAAAAGTGAGCAAGAAGATGCAAAGACGACTAATTATGTAGACATAGGATAGTATAGAGGCCACAAACAAAAAATTCCAATACATTATCATCCTAATTTGAGAAATCATGAAAACGTTTCTTATGCTAACAATAAACATGTGTTGTAGACTCCCATGGATTTAATATTGCAAGATCATCAAATGTGGAGAGGAAGTTATCTCTAGAAGATTTGCTTGCAAAGTTTGTAAAAGAGTCTAGAGGTAGAACCACCACACTGGAAAATTCTGTACAAACAATTCGAGCCACTATGTAAAGTCATGAGAAGTCCATCAAGAACTTGGAGATGCAAATGAGTCAAGTGGCTGCTGCTGTGAACACACTACAAAAAGGTAAATTCCCTAGTTTTCTTTAAAAATTCCAAAAGAGGAATGTAAAGCATTGAACTTGAGGAGTGGAAAAAATCTGGCCACTCCAAAAGTTGATGAAGAAGATGAAACTCTTGAACAAGAGTAAGAATTAAAGAAGGAAGAGATTGTTGAGAAAGAGCAACCAAAAGAATAGGTAAATGATCAAGAATCATCTCCATGCAAGTCTTCTAATCCTATACCCTTTTGCCTAATACTCTTTCTTATCCTCAAAGATTTCAGAAAAAGCAATTAGATTCTCAATTTAATAATTTTTTTTTTTTGAAATCCTTAAGAAACAACAAATTAATATCTCTTTTCTGAAGCTTTAGAATAAATGCCCAATTATGTTAAATTCATGAAAGATGTTTTGTCTAAAAAGAAGAAGTTTGGGCAACATGACATGGTTAGCTTAACTGAGGATTGCAGTGCGATAGTACAGAAAAAATTTCCTTAGAAGCTAAAAGTTCTAGGGAGTTTTACCATACCTTGCACTATTAGTTATTTAAATGTTAGTAAACTTTTATGTGATATTAGTGCTTCTATTTTTTTAATGCTTCTTTTTGTTCACATGAAACTTCACATTGGTGAGGTGTAATCCACTACAACCTTTTTGCAGTTAGCTGATAGATCCTTGGCTTATCCTAGTGGTATAGTTGAGGATGCGTTAGTAACGGTTGACAAATTTATTTCTCCTGCAGATTTTGTAGCGGTGGGCATGAACACTAAAGGAAATTCAGTTTTTAGTGACGCATCGAAAATGTCACTAAAAGACAAAAAAAACATCGATAAAAGTAATAGCGACGCAACCCCCTACATCACTAGGACCGTCGCTGTATTCGCGTAGCTAAAAGTTTTAGCGACGCAATGCTTGCGAGTTGATAAACCTCTGCTTTTAGTGACATAAATGCATAGCTAAAACTCCACTTTTAGTGACATGTTGTTCGTCACTACTTAATTTTTACAACAACATTGTACATACGTCACTAAATGTACTTTTAGCAACATATATTATTGCGCCATTAAAAATATGACATTATTTAAAAAAACTATGATTTATCAACGTTATAGAAAACGTCGGTAAAAGTACTTGATTAATTAAAAAAAATATCCAATATGCTATATAAACCTCTTATACAATTTTAAACATTATCTTTTGAACAAATGAAGAATTACACATTTCCAACACAAATCATTGAACAACATGATCGAGAGTTTAGATGAGAAGAAGTATGTCAACAAACTTAGATAATTTGAGAAAAAGTTCGAACAATATCAACCATGCGAAAAAGCTTCTCTATATAATAGCTTTATTCAACTTAAAAATATAAACGAGATTGCTAACTATAATAAGTACAAAACTCTAAAACTACTTCTAACCCTAAATAATTGAGATATCAAATCAAAACTCATCAAACTACTTTGGAGTCCATCAAGATCATCGAGACATCAAATCTGACAAATAAAGAAATGAAATATGTAAGCACGTGAGGATAAAGAATTGAACAAAACACATCAAAGTAACTCAAATAAACATAACAAAACAAAGCTCATCCAACAAAAATCCATCAAAGTAACTCAAATAATTATAGTAAAACAAAACCTTGAGCAACAACCTCTTAATTTCATACTAAAGGGACTATCAACAAAATATCATAAATATGATTTGGGGAGTCAAAAGCACAATCCTTTTGTAGAACAAACACCACAACAATGCTCGTAATTGCATACTCAAGAAAAACTTACTAACATAGCAATACTTTCAAGAACTCAATCAATACTTATAATCATTAAACAGAGAGAAGTAACAAAAGCAAAGCAAAGTATAAACATAAAAAAAAATTCGATCAAAACCCAAGCAACGTAAGCTCGTCAAACATAGAGACTATACAAATAGCAACCTAATTTATTTGGCAAAATGTATAAACATAAAGAAAAAAGAAAAAAATTTATAGACAACTAACATACAAACAGGAAGTCTTCATCTTAGGAGCAAAGTATAGCAACACTAATAAATTAAAAGTGTTTCTTAAAATATTAAACTTACCGAAAATTACTTGAGATCGAGCTGAAAAGTTTTTTGAAGAAGTCCAAAAGTAATTCAAAGCTACAAATAGAAGTTGAGTGTTAGAGAAATATAACATACCATAAAAAAATTTGGAAGGACCTATTTCAAGGTTGCATTGTTTGTTTGATATAATTACTTGAAACCAAAAATTTGTGACTTGAAAATTCTTCAAACATTTGGAACATGAAGCACTTGAACAAACAACTTTATATCATATTCCAAACAAATCTATGAGTACCATAACTGCAGGATAGTCATAGCAATTCACATATAAAACAAAGTAAATCTCAAAGAATTTGGTAGAAAGATCGAGAAGTTGAAAATGAAGGTTCACTACAAGAAAATCAACTTTTAGTGGCGCATTCAAAAGGTCACTAAAAGTCCAAAAAACGTCGCTAAAAGTATTAGCGACGCAACCGATGACATCGCTAGGACTGACGTTGCATCCGTGTAGCTAAAAGTATTAGCGATGCAACCTACCGCGTCGCTAATACTCAACATTTAGTGACATAGAAGCGTCGTTAAAACTTAACTTTTATTGACATTTCATTCGCCACTAATTAATATTTACAGCGACATCGTACATATGTCACTAAATGTATACTTTAGCGACATATATTATTGCGTCACTAAAAATGTCACATCATTTAAAAAAAAAACTATGATTTACTGACGTTATAGAAAACGTTGGTAAAAATATTTTATTAATTAAAAAATAATACCAAATGTACAATATAAACCTGTTAAAAATTGTAAATATTATAGAAAAACTACGTAAAAAAGGCTTCGTTAATTTGAGAAAGAGTTTGAACAATATGAACTTAACTTATAATTATCAAGTTACACCAAGTGACGTACAAAATTAGTTCTAGGTTACCATCTAGGTACCAAAGTTTGCATAACTAGAATTTTTTCAATAATAATCGTAGTTTCTATAACAAAAGTCCTACAACATGATTTTTTCATACAAAATTATAAGATATACCAACCAAAAAACTCTTTCCAATTCTGTCCATGAAGTCAACATCAAAATCCAAGATAGAAGAACAATTGTGCATCAAATCTGACAAATAAAAAAAATGAAATATCAAATGCATTTTAAGGATAACAATAATAATACTGACTATTTCAAGCTATTTAAAGCGGTATCAAAGTATTGCAAGGTGCACTTAAAATAACAATAATACTGACTGATAAAAACTAGTATTCTTCTAATAATAAAGCATCACAAGAAATGAAGCTATAGTTCCTACCATAAACATCACAATTAAAGGAGATAATGTATTACTTTACATAAGCATCTTGAACGTGCGCGAATTGAAAATACATATTGAACTTGAAAGATGACCATATAAAGGGATGCCCAAATGATAGGACCACGACACATTGGTAAAAAAAGACTTAGAATTAACACACTCATGGGACTTAGAATTAACACACTCATGCCCAGACGATAGGACCACGACACATTGGTAAACTAGTTCCTCTATGTCACTCTAACAAAGAACTACTTCATTCGAGTTACAACCTACAATCGACTCACACGAACAACAAACAAAGACAAAATAATAACAAACCCTAATCCGCAGTCAAACCACTAAAAACACCTTGCTTGTGGCATGAATTCAAAAAGCCAGCTCGGGGAGACAAAAAGACAGACACCGAGAAGAGTAACAAAGCACCCCGATTGCAAAAATCAAGCCTTTCTCCCAAAAAAAACAAACAAAATGGCTTCTATCACAGACTAGAAAATCACCCATAGCCACAAACATTAAAAGCTCATAAGAAAGCTAAAAATGAAAGGAAAAAACAAATAGACATTGAAACTATAGCTTGTTTCCGAAACAAGCATTAGAAAAGAAACAAGCAACAAGCATTCATTGTTTCCGAAACAAGCGTTCATCACCAACAACAAGCATTCATTACTATAGCAACAAGCAACAAGCAAGAAGCAAATGTATCCCTTGGATAAATTCTTCATGGAATTCTCTTTATAAACAACAAGCAACAAGCGTTCATTACTATCGTAACAAGCAACGAGTATTCATTACTATAGCAACAAGCAACAAGCATTCATTGTTTCCGAAACAAGCATTCATCACCAACAACAAGCACCTCCCTAATCAAAGTCAGCAATATCATCCATGAATTAAAAAAAAGCATATTTCGATTAAGCCTACTAAACTTAATCAAATGCACTTAGAAGTTAGAAGTAGAACAATTATAGTCATAATAAGCAATAATCAACATTCTCAAATTTTTTCTAAGTTCAACAACATGTGAGATGAAAAGATTTGAACAAGTTTTTCAATAAGACAAGGTATGTGTTATCTATTTAACCCTCTCGAAAATAGTTGTGCATGTGCATCCTAGTTCAAAATATATTTATAACTTTATAAAAGTGTTTTTCTTGATAAACATACATGGCAATAATGACTTTTGGCTTGAATGCGCTCTTGGGAAGACACCATACCACAAGATTGCAATGGGAAGGAGATTGGAACTACACGAATGCAGAGGCATTTATTCAATACACTAAGCATAGCAACCAGTTAAACAATGACGTAACAGAAAACTACCTTAGCAACAATGCCAAACAATAACAAGACTAATTGATAAAAGCTTAACTTAACAACACTTAACAATGCCAAACAACACTTAACAATAATTGACTAAGACTAATCTATGACTACCATAACTACTGGATAGTCATAGCAATTTCACATAGATCATACACTTAACAATACCAAACAACATTTAACAATAATTGATTAAAACTAATCTATGATTCCCATAACTGCAGGATAGTCATATCAATTTCACATAGATCATACACCCACTTGAGTTATAAGAAGTACCTGTTCGCTGTCATTGGATTGTTCTGAACTCCGTTCAATGTTAGATGTAGCTTCTTGACATGTCAACCTTCTTAAAATTGCTTCGATTGTAGCTTGTTGCGATTCAACTACACTTTGCAAATGTGCAATCTGTGCTTTTGTTTCTTTTGTGCTTTCTTAACTTGCTTCATTCCTAGCATTCTTGGGTCTTGGACCCCAACCTTGTCCTTTCACATGTCCCAACCTCTTACCCAACACTCATTTACATATTTCTCTTTCATTAAGAGGTTCACTTCCTTCTTGTGATGTAGTCATTTTTAATGACATCATTTCATCCTATATATACCATAACTATGCTATAGTATTAATATGTTGTAAACTAACAAAAATAACAATAGTAAACATATAATTTTACTTACATATTTTGTTTTCGCCTCATTCACCCACCCTTTCTTTTCATTGTAATGTGTCATCTGAAATAATTCAATCTCATTTACTTCCGTATCCTCGTCTTTCTACATGGTACAACGAAAGTTATAAGATTGAAAGTATTTAGTACGATACAAAAAAATGAGTGACATACCTTTTTTTACTTATGTCGTAAAAATGTTGCAGTACCACCTCTGTGAGTAAATGGAAGTTTAGATCGTGCATTAGATTTGCTTCAGACCTATTCTTAAAGTCCTCTCGTTCCTATCGATCATATAAACTATTCCAATCTAAATCTCGTGCCACTTGTTTGTCTCGATGTTACGTGCTTCAACTGGAAAATCGTACTTTTTGTAGGTTTTGTGTAGTGAACATCGGAAATCCCTATGTAGCACACTCAGCTCGCGATCAAGGTAATCTTGTACCAAGAGTTCATCCAAGTTTAAAATGAAGTAATTCTAACATAAAAATAAAACAAGTTAGTGTCTACTAGGTCTATTTCAGATATTTTAATTGTTCAACACTAAACTTAAATAGCTTACCAAAAGTCTATCTACTATCTCCTTTTTCACCTCTTTAGATACATCTGACCAATGTTCGCATTCAAGCGGTACTATTGCACGTACCTCTTTTCCTGTTTGAGAGCTCAACTTTGAGGAGTCCTTACAAACCGATTTTCTATCTTCAAGTTCAATTTTTATAGGAATGGGACCATGTGCTTGGACATATTTTTCAAGGCCAACACCTCTAGTTGCTTTTTGACCTCTTGTTTTCGTACTAAAACCTGCGCGAGAAATATTAGTACTAATAACTCAAATGTTATTAGAAACTATAATATTTAAACATAAACAAGAATGCATACCCTGAACATTTAAATTTATCGATGCCACCTCTTGCTCGACAGTACAATCTTCATTACCATTGCTTGTTTGGTTAGTGTTTGAAGATGATCTACTACGATTTCCTGGTCCAAAATTTCTTGACGACATCCTACAAAGGTTTTGAAGTATACATATAACTATAAACATAATGTAAAGAAACAAAATATGTACAATTCAAATGTATGCATAAATATGACTATAGTTAGCTATATGTAACCTTACAAAATTTTCTACAAGTCACTTTCACAATCTTCATCACATAACGATGTGTTTGAATGTGTACTCATTGACTCATCGCTACAATCATCCGAATCAAACTCTTCTTCATCAACCAATGCTTCTTCAATTGAACCTTCTTCACTATATGTGCATGAATATTTTTTTGATCTCTAATAATCGAAGGTTCAACATCTTCTCTATTAAACGTTTGTGAATTTAGGCTATCTTCAACTCTAGGATAACATATAGATATTGTTTCATTTGACATTACTTCTCTTTCATTACTTTCTATTTTTGGAATATCCCACACATGTCTTAGTTGAATTTGTTGAACTATTTTCCATCTAGACCAAGTTTGTAATCGTCTAAGTAAAAAACTTGTGCTGCTTGACTTACAAGGATGAAAGGCTCATCTTTGTACAACTAATAACGAGTTTTATTGATGTAAAGCCATCAACTATGCTAATTATATTCTTTAGTGTACTGGTATCGTACCATTCACACCTGAAAAGGGCAACTACCTTGATGGAAACGTATTGTAACCTTATTATTTCATGTAGTTTGCCATAGAAAATGATTTGTCCAGTTTCATCATCACCCGACACCATTACTCCACTATTTTGAATGGTCCGACGACTATCACGATCTTTTGTATGAAATCGAACTCTATTTGCTATACATCCACTATAAGAGCAAGCATAATCATTCGGACCAGAAGCAAAAGCATATAAGTCATCGGTTATTATTTTATCACGATGCAACCTTTGGACCTAATCATAAAGACAATGCTTAGATCAAATAAAAATTTCGAAGCCAAACATAAGGTATGACCACAAGAAATGACATACCTTTTCTTTGAACCAAGTAGGAAATTCTAATTGTTGCCTCCTATGAAAATCACCATGACCATTCCTTGACTGAAGAATTCTCATATGCTCCCTATGTTTTTCAAGTTAGTGTAACTTTCTAGTTATATTTAAAATAAACAAAATGAATATTACCAAATGGATACATACTGGAGATAAGGTTCCACTTCATCACAATTGTTTAGAATATACCAATGTGATTTCGCTAACTCATCGAGGGTTAACTGTCAAAATAGGGCACCACCTAACCATCGTATATGTCCAGAACAAATTGATAGATTACTATTGTTGATCTTCTTATCATCATTGTTATCATTATTTCTATCAATTCTATTAAACCTTGTTTCAGTTCCACGTAAATACATAAAACGAAAGTTCAAAGATTCATTTATAACGTATGCTTCTGCAATTGAACCCTCAGGTCGAGCTTTGTTTCTAACATACTGTTTCAAATACCACAAACTCCTGATACATATAATTCAAATTACATGTGTTGGATCCATACATAATAAAAGTAAGAACGAAAAATAATTCACATACCTTTCGATTAGATACATCCAACTATATCCGACAACCTAACAACTCTTGCTTTCCACGGCAAATGGACAGCTAAATGGCCTATCAAGTCAAAAAAAGTTAGTGGAAAGATCCTTTCCAACTTACACAAGATGAGTACTATATCAGCTTGCATTTTGTCTAGGTCTGATATGCTCAAAGTTTTTTTACATAGAGCATGAATGAAATTTGACAACTCCGATATAGTTGTAGAAATGTCTTTACGTAGATACAGTTGAATGCCAATTGGAAGAAGTTGTAATAAAACATGACAATCATGGCTCTTCAACCCATATATTTTCCCTTCCTTTAGATTAACACAACGAGATACGTTGGATGCAAAACCATCTGGAAACTTCACAGACTTCAAGAACCTACAAAAGTCCACTTTTTCAGCAGCAGTTAACGTGTAGGAAGCATGAGGCTTGACACGTCTATTTCCAATCTCTTGTATGTGAAGCTCCTTTCTTATTTTCAAGTTAGCTAGATCCTCACGAGCTTTAATGGTATCTTTAGTCTTTCAATCGATGTTCAATATTGTGCCCACCAAGTTATCGCAAATATTTTTCTCAGTATGCATCACATCAAGTCTATGACGTAGTTTAAGATTTTGCCAATAAGGAAGATTGAAAAAAAATGCTTCTTTTGGTCCAATTATGCTCACCAATTGTCCTTTTTTGCTTGACATCACGTCTTCTAGGATTCTTACTCAGCATAGGAAAACTTATAGAATTCAATTGATTTATAATATCTTTTACAAACAAAATATTGGGAGCTACTCACATTTCTTGTTTTCCATCGTGTTGCCTACTTTTACGCCTGCATGCGCTAAATGTAGATAACGACAATGTCCCATATAACAAATCTTGCTCTTTAGTGCCATTGAGTTTGTATCAACATTGCAAAATGGACATGCTTTATAACCTTTTGTCCTCCATCCAGATAAATCACCATAAGCTGGAAAATCATTTATTGTCCACAGCAGTGCAACACGAAGTTGGAAGAAAGAAGCACTGAAACTATCATATGTTTGAATGTCAGTCACCGAAAGCTCATTTAACTCATCTATTATTGGTTGTAGGTAAACATCAATTTCTTTACCAGGAGACCTTGGACCAGGGATGAGCAAAGATAGAAAAGTGAATGGTGATTTCATATACTTCTAAGGGGGCAAGTTGTATGGAATGAGCATAACTGGCCACATGCTGTTGATGTGCTTATGTTTCCAAAAGGATTAAAATCATTAGAAGAAAGTGTTAATCTGATATTTCGAGCGTCTGAAGAAAAAGAAGGATATTGTTCATCGAAATATTTCCAACCCTCAGCATCAGCAGAATGTCGAAGTATGCCTTCATTTTTATACCTCTTATCTTTGTGCCACCTGATATCCTCGGTAGTATGTTTTAATAAAAATAATCTTTGCAACCTTGCCGTTAGTGGAAAATATCTTAACACCTTATGTAGAATTTGTTTTCCCTTTCTATCATTTGACTTGTATATAGACTCTCCACAATGCGAACATTTGTCAAGTGATGCATATTCTTTCCAAAATAAAGCACAATCAAATTTGTACACGTGAATGGAAACATATCCCATCTCTAGGTCACGTAGTCTTTTCTTAGCCTCATAGTAGGAGGCGGGTAGCTTCACACCATCTGGAAAGGCTTCGTTTAATAATTCAAGCAACATATCAAATGACTTATTGCTTCAACGATTAAGCACTCTTAATGTGCATATGTTTAATTAAAAAATAAACGAAGTGAATTTTAGACATCCCGGATATAACTCCTCTTCTATTTCAACAAACATTCTACTCATTCTATATGGATCATCTTGCTCGTTTGGTTCTCTTGTAGTTTCTTCAAACATTGGCCCATGTAAATCATGAATCATCTCTAGCATCTCATTATCCATAATATCTCTCTCTCTACCGCTTTCTCTAAGATTTACATTCTCTTCTCTCGGTTCACTTGAATTGGAAAACATTACACCTAGAAACCTTGAACTAGATCTAAAAAATGGAGAAAGATCAACAGTATCTCCATGGAATATCCATCGCCTATAAGTCGAACACATGTTATATTTATACAAATGACGTTCTACGACATCTAGTCTATTCCAATTGAGGTTCACACAATTTGAACAAGAACATCTTGTTCTTCTCTCTTCGTCTAAACACTTCGTTGCAACTATGATAAAGTTATCAACACCGTTAAAATATTCATTACAAATTCGTTCCCTTAAATTTATCCAACTTCGATCTATAATAAGTACAACTTAAAGTACCTAAGTTAGAATTTAAAGTGTTAGAATCAAAACCTCGAATCAAAGTACCAAGTTTGAACAAAGTGTTTGAGTAAAGATAAATATTTCAGAGGAGAGCACATTCAAATTTCAAAGTAGAGCACATTCAACAATGCGGACTATCACAAGTATGATTTCATGGATTTTTTTAGTCTAAAAGAAATTAAAAAAAAAAACTCCTAAACTTCCTTGTGCTTACATTGCTATTTTGTATCCCATTTCTTTAACCTTAACTTCTACATAAAATGCACACATTATTTGTATCCAATTTCTACTCTAACGTCACATCTAGAAATAGAACTCAAAAGTAAAGTTTGAAAATACATGATTCAACAATTTCAACATTATTGTCGTACTTCTTATTACTCAAAAGTAAATATTAGCTTGAATCCTTGATTATATATAAGCATTTTAACTTATTCAAAGAGTGTAAAATGTAGTCTACAAACAAGTTTTGTGTATAATTTAAACATTAATTTAAAATCTTCTCAAATTTATTTCTTTCTACAATACTTAGAAACAAAAACTCTATCCACAGCTCCATCATCTACAAAAGGCCAACAATATGTCCATTTCATTTGTTGCACAACAAACACTTCCAACAATATATTAATTCAATAGCAGTAATAGCAAGCAAAACACAATCAGTGAAATAAATATAAAGTTTCTTCCCACCCCTAACAATTCTAAAATGATCAAGCCTCCACTGACAGACCCACATTTTTTTGGTTTTCAACTGAATATAAAGCAGACCAAGTTATAAAAAAAACATAAAAAACAACTTGAGATTCAAATCAGTGGAAGACGTAAAAACAATTTAATTACTTGAGATGCTAAAATAGTTATGTCCTTGAAGCTTCCTTGTCTTTAGAAACAATTATTCTGAAGCTAGCCTTGTCTTTAGAAACACCTTTTTTGTATAAGCAAGAAAAATTCCATCACTTAGTTTAATTCTTTAAGATGAAGAAGAAGATCCACTAATTTTTACTCAATTCAATTGAATCATTCTCATTTCTCAATTCACAATCCATAATAAAAAGACATTCCCAATCAGAAAAATTAAGAAAAATATTTACCTCAAGAATTCGCTACTGAATCAATATCGATGAAATCGTTTCGTAGAGAATGGGCCGTCGAAGTCGCAAAATCTCGACGCAAAATTGCTACTGAATCGATTGGAGTTCCGTCAATTGCGCAAAGATTCAAAATCAGTGTCGATATTTCGTCTGCAAAATTGCTGCAGGAATTGGAGTTCTGTCGCCGCAACCTTCACGTTTGGAGTTTCACCGTCGCTTCAGGGTGTTCCATCGCAACCTTCAGGGAGTTTCGTTGCAACCTTTAGGTCGTTCCATCGCATTTCGCTGTCGTTTCACCGTGTTCCGTCGTCGTTCAACCGTTCATGGTCCGTGGGTTTGAAGATGGGTGAGCGGCTGATGTTTTTGTGAGGTTTGGGGAGGGTTGGAGTTTAGAAGGGTTAAGGAAATTTTCTTTTTTGTTTAACGAAAATAAAAGGAGGGAAATTAAAAAATTAGTGGGAAATTGTTTTAGAAAACTTTTAGCAACATTCATGTTTTTTGCTAAAAGTAATTAATATTTAGTGACATTTTTTAAATCCTTTTAGTGACACAGACTATGACGCTAAAAATAATATTTTGTGAGAATTTTTTTTTGCGTCATTAAAACTAACCTTTTAGTGACAAAAATTACTTGCGCCACTAAGACTTTGTCACTGAATATTGAATTTCTTGTAGTGGTTAAAGAAAACAAACCTAGGAGCAAATACCAATACTCCTCGAAACACCAAAGAGAACACCGAAATACCTACAGATAGTTAAAAATGAAAGTCTTAGTTATAGATTCATTGAAACTTAGAAAGTTCAACGCGGAACCTCAATCTAATTACTTAAACAAAGATAAAAGATAGAAGTTTCCTTTGGACAAGAAGCCATTGCTCAAATTTAACTTATCGAGGCCAAATGCAACATCAACTTCCACAGTAGGCATAACTACCTAGCAAACAAAAGAATTATTTGCATTAAATGTTTACTACAACACAACAAGCAAAAAGAAAGATGAAAAATCGGTACAACTTTTTTGTTTGGAAGAATGTCATATGTATTTTTGAAATTCAATAGATTTTCAAAAGCTGGCAACTTCGCTCTGTCTGTTTCTTTACCATGTTCTAAGGATATGTTTTAGGTTAAATTTCAATCCTAGTCCTTGAATTCAGTCGTATTAACAATAAACTATCAAAAGCTTCAAATATATCACTAACATTGTTATAATATTAACATAACTTACCGATTAAATTAACACGTGATCATTTGTAATGACATGACACAAGAGAATATGTCAACTTTGTAAAATAAGGGTAGAATGGCAACCTGGTGGGAAGAATAAGCAATACATGTGAATTATATTATCCGACTAGTTCTCCCCCCCCCCCCCCATGCTACTTGCTGCCACATCATGTTAAATGAGTACTCCATTCTCTAGTTGAACACATCAAGGACTTACATGAGAACAAATCAAAAGACCAACCAAGACCTACATAGGTGAACACATCAAGGACTTATAACAATATCATCTTGATCAATTTGAGGTACAAAAGTGCAGTGACATATTAGTACAGTGACATGGATCATGACCTTACAAAATCAATCTTTGGACTATATTCGAAGCAATATACCAATAAATATAATTTGGCAAATTAGTCTTAGAAGTGTGCACAAAAAAAATGAAAAAAAATTGTGATAAGCTATTGCATTAAGCTAGAGCTATGTTCAATGTTTTCATAACCGTAACCAAACTCATAATTTTGTGATTTAGCTTTCTTCTATGGCACATATAGACCTACTGATAAAAAATTACCCAACTTGATCAAGATGGTAAATTAATTATATATTTTCTAAGAACAAAAGTAATAAATACGGGAAAATGCTAGGTAAAGCATCAAAACCTTGAGACAAATACACCTACCAATTTTTACAGACTTATTGAGAATAAAAAGTTCGAACCAAAATGTATTTAGTTTTAAACCTAAGACTGAAATACATACTAGTCAGTAGTTACAAAAAAAATCAAAAAATACATGCTTTGGGTACAAATATAATTTTCAAAAGTTCGAACAACAACACCAATTTCTTCAAAGACAAGTTCAAAAAATAAATCGGTAAAGGAAATTCTAACATTGTTTGATGCAATAGTCTTCCCAAACAGAATTCAATGCGATTTCAAACATAAGTACCATGAATCGTACAACAAATGTTTGTCGATGCTTTAATTGGCCGTAAGAAATTAGTAGGACAACATCGCAACAGAACCACCATCCTTCACAGAAACGTTGCTGGAGCTTGTGGGTTGTCACCAGTCGTCGTCCGCCATCGTCATCAGCCGTCGACAGCCATCGTCATTAGCCATCGTCTGCCGTCGTCACCAGTCGTGGTCAGCCATCGTCACGACGTGGGTTTCATTGAGGAGGGTGTGTTTCGTGGAGATGGAAGTTGGATTAGGGGAGAAAGTGAGCAAATAAGTGTTTATTTTTTTGTTTAATGAAAATGGTAGGAGGGAAATGAAAAATAAGGGGGAAAATGAAATTTTGAAAAACTTTTGGCAACATTTGTGTTTTTTGCTAAAAGTATTTAGTCTTTAGTTACATGTCACAAATTCTTTTAGTGATACGGACTAAAAATGTGCTGTTAATGATAATCTTTTGTGCCACATTTTTTTCGCGTCGCTATAAATGAACTTTTAGCGACAAAAATTACTTGCGCCACTAAAACTTTGTCACTAAATACTTTATTTCTTGTAGTGGAAGGAGAACTCTAAAATTCCTATCATTATAGGCCGCACATTCTTGGCGTTAGAAAGTATCTTAATTGATGTCCAATAGGGTAAATTGACTCTCAGCATAAATGAGAAAAATGTTGTCTATAATATTTATAAATCCTTGAGTCACTATGATGAAGTTAGAACTTGTAATATGATAGATGTGATTGATAAAACTGTCTTTGAACATATTGAGGTTATGCTTGCTACTGACTACTTAGAACAAAACATATTAGATTTTGAGTTTGCTGATGTTGATATCAGCTAGGTCAATGAATCTTGCTGATGTTGATATCAGAGGTCATATTGAGGAAGTGTCCTAGAGTTTAGGGTTTAAGGTGGTAAAATCTTCAAGGTGAACGGGCAAAGAGTGGGTTCCTACTATGGAGTGAGTAGTGCGAGAGCTCCATTGACCTAACTGAGCTGAAATGAAAAAAGCACAAGAAAGTCCATTATGCCGAAATGACTAAATACCAAGGACACTTCCTCTTACTTTGCCTTTATTTTTTTGTTTATACGTTAGGAGTAGGATAACTTAAATGATTTGATGCCTCTATTATGTCTGTTCATGTGAAGTCCTTGATTTTAGAATGTTTGTCTAAATTAAATTTTCTGTCTGCAATTATTGAAAATTAGGATAATTCTCTCTTTATGTGATTAGCTTGTTTTCCTACCTATATGCCTGCTCCAAATGAAAAGATTTAGGTCCATGTCTACTTGTTGCATGTACTAAACTACCTAAGCCGTCATAGTTCTCTTAGTGTTCCCAAGGTACAGGCCTCGGGCAGAGTGTCTTAAATGCGATTAGACATCATTGACACTTATTCTCTCTACTCCAGTGCATATCTTTGAATTCCTTTAACCGCACACCATAAATCATTCAACTTTGTCTTCTTCACAATTTTTTTCAATTCAAGCTTTCTTAAGCAGTTTTCATGTCTGACAACTCTTAGGAGTTTTTCGTCACGACTACCGTGTGTCATCTTATTCTGCCCATTACTCTTCACCTTCTTCATCATTCTCACCTTCACCACCCTAACCAAGAACATACCTACCACTCCATTCCATCAACCACTCCATTCTCCACTCGTCCATCACCAGGTTTTAGGCAAAGGACCCGTCCTTCTGCCCCTAATCGACAATTCCAAAGTTTGTCTCATTATTTTCCATAGCCAAGTTCTCCTCGCCATATGCAAGTCTTTGAATTCAACTCAGACTCAGATTTCGATGCTATTGCAAGCTTATCAATACGCAAGCCCTTGCATCAGTTTTCCTCTTGTGAAACCATTCGAGTCGCAACGTTTTCCCCTTACAAAGAACAACAAAGGTTATGTGAAGTCTCTGTCACCATCTACTCCAGTTGCACGTGTAAAGTCCTACATTTGCTTGCCGTTTAAAAACCTACCAAGTATTATGATGGAGGACAAATAGATGAGTGACAAAACTAAGGAAGGAAGGAGTGGAGGAAGCAGTGCAATTACACTAAGGAAAAGATGTAACCTTAAGCGGATTGACATAAGACTATTACCCTCAGTATCTAAAGAGATGCGAATTGAAATTGGTGAGGCCAACTGTAAAAACATGGAATACGTTAACAGCTTGGAGGTGTCCTATTTGATGAAAAGTATTCGTTGCAAGGGTTTGTCTCTAGGGTGTCCTGTCTTAAAGAGTCACAAACACAATCTACTAACTCTAATGATGAGTTTATTAGAGTAATCTTGGAGGACATTAAGAGAAGAGCCAAAGAAAGAAAAGAAGGCATAGGAGAAATGAAGAAACAATATGTGAAACGAAGGGAAAAAGGGTAAATGAGAAGTGAGATAGTGACCTAAGCCTTCTCAACAAGAGATGGCTAAGTGCCTTGATCTTGGAGTAATGTGTGCCTTGCGAATTGCTAGAGAAGTCACATGCTTTTAGTGGCACACTGAACGAAGTGACCAGTTTTAAGGTAACTAGTGAAGGTGTAGAAGAAGAGAGAGTGGTTGGTTAGAGGCCAGACATGAAACAATATAGAGGAAGATGCGGCTGCCATAAATGAAGACGTGGGTGAAGAGGTTGTCGCATCTGGTTCTAAGAATGGGACAACAAAAGGATTTTTTTACCAAAATGCTTTAAAGAATATGCCATAGTGCTGATTACGCAACAAAAAGATTAAAAGATGAGATAGCCGCCTTGAGGATGATGCATAAGCTTGTCTAGTTGACGCACAAATATGAAAAAGGCAGTGGCTCCAAAATGAAACAATTTATCATATAACTTATGAAGTTGAAGCTGAAATTGATGAGGAGTGAGCTGCTAAATTGTTGGAAAAGCAAATGTAAAGAGAATTTGAAGAAGTCATCGATAGGACATTCGCTGCAAGGAACAAAAAGAGTTGCTTGTTGCTGATGCACAAGAGAGGCAAAAAGCATCTCAAAAGAAGAAAAATAAAAGAAAGTTTGTTCTCATGTGCGACCAACCTGTTGGTGAAGATGCCTTAAAGGATGAAGGGGTTCAGGCAGTTGATGAGGCTTTCAAGAATGAAGAGGCCTAAAAGAAGAAGAAAAAGAAGAATGAAGAAAGAATGAAAAGTAGAAAAAGGAGAACAAGGGGAAAATGCCAAAAAAAAAAAAAAAAATGAGGTTCTACTTTTGGCGCCTGGGACATATCCCTTGAACTTGTAGGTGGAGAGAGGGTTTTTCCCGTAGCAAGTAATGCTACTGAGATTTGTCTTGGAGATGGTGGATGACTAATGATAAGCGATATTTTGTGTCAGTTCCACCACAATTTTTTCAACACTTGTTAAAAGCTTCTACGAGAGTGGCTTTGATGTGGACCAAGACATTGTGCTTACAAAGAAGATCCTTGTCCCATTTGCTCCTAAAGACCTCAATGAAATGTTCAATCTTTTAAGCAATCTAGATGTGTTGGGAAATCACATTATATCAACTAGCCATCTGAGGAGTGTCTCGATGATGTGTTAAGAACAATGACCAAGCGGGGGTCAGAGTGGAAGGTGAGTTAGACTGACATCTACTAGCTAAGTCAAAGGCGCTTAGTCGAGAAACCAACTTCTGATGACACTGTGTCAAAGGAGAGAGTCATGACGGTCTACTCATCATGCAGAAAATTCCACTTTATGTAGGTCACATATTTTTTCCCAAAGACACTAGGTGCAAGGGAAGTACAGAGGCCAACTCTTCTTTCCATGGACTTTAGGCACGCTTTGCATCAACACTTGCTTCATAACATTCTAGGAGCCAATGGTGGAGGATAAGACACGATTTGATGTGCGCTGACTCACTAAAGATGTTGATATCCCATCTCCTCCACCAAAGGTAAAGAAGGATAAAAAGCCAAAGTCAAATGGTGTTTTTATTAGGGACCCGAATGCGCCAGTTGATGAACAAAAGTCGAAAAACCTTAATCATTTGAGGACTATGAGGAAGAGCATTCCCTTCCCTTACACTAGCACAATGACCTCCCACACTGATCCAATCCTTGAATCATCAAGAATATCCTCCAACTATCCAGAAGTCTCTTTTACCAAATCTCCCTCCGTATCACTGACCCATTGATTTGAGCCTTTGGACCTTAATAAGCAGCTTCATGATGAAATGAAAGGCTCTTTGTAATCTAACTTTTGTATAATCTCACCTCCAACATTGATCTCAATCTCCCCTCTTCCAAGCCACCAACCATCTTCCACTAGAAAACAACCCTCCCGAACAAAATAGTCCTAAAAAAAAATGCACCAAAGCAATAATGCTTGCATGACAATAGACTAACACTACTATGAACGCTATTTGTAGCTCTATGTAGTGCAGTCAATCTTACGCTCTCTAGATCAACTATTTGCGCATATTGATGCTTGAGACACTCACCAACTTAAGTACTTACAGGAATCACTTCTTGCAAGAGTCATCATTCTCCCTCTAGCATTACCTAAGCAATTACAGAGGCCTCTGTGATTCCCAACATCAGATTCAGATCCAAATGCAACAAGATTTCCCAAGGGATTATTCTAATTAAATTTAAGGGTGTATTTTGTTTCTACCATTTCAATTTTAAACTTAATGTACTGATCTTTCAAATGAAATGACATATAATACCTTGTCTGTTATTCTATGATTATTGTTATATTTTTTTCTTTACGCCTCTTTTGATAACCTGAGACAGTTTATGAAAATTAGATTTGAGGAAAACCTTGCTCACATTCAAGATGTATGAAATGTTACTAAGTAAAATAACTTAAAATTAAGTTTCAACATCTATCAAAATTAGGCTAAGTGTTAGCTACCCTTAATAAATCATTGAAGTCTAAGGCTATCACATATTAGGAAGGAAAATTACTAAGGCAAAGAAATAATAAAAGCATTCAGCACAAAAAACACAATGTTTAAGACCTTAAAATAACTCATATATTATAGTTTGTTATATGATGAAGCTTTAAAAATTGTTTTACAAAATTAATTTAGTCAAAGAAGAATAATAATTTCAAAAGATCAGAAGAAAACCATCCCTATTCGTTGTTATTATTCCTTCATTATTTACTGTACTATAAGTGAAAAATTTATACAAACAAATAAAAATAAATAGAAAGGATAGTGGTACCCATTATTTAGTTGTGCGATTATCAAGCTCATGGGTCCTCATAATGCTTTGGTAAGGTAGATAGAGTATTTTTTTGGTCAATATTTTCTCTGTAGTATGCTTTTATTTTTTGTCCATTGACCTTGAATACATTTGTACCATTCTCCGTTACTAACTCTACCACTCCTTGTGGGTATATTTTCTTGATTATCTATGGCCTAGTCCACCTAGATTTCAACTTCCCAAGAAAAAGACGTAAACATTAATTAAAGAGGAGTACTTGTTGACCAACAAAGAACTCACGCTTATTGATGCGATTGTCATGCCACACTTTCATATTTTCCTTATATATTTTGACATTTTTATAAGCATTTAGCCGCCATTCATCCAAGTGTTGTATAAATTTTGATAGTGCAGGAGACCAAGTTTATATGAAAATGGGTCATCCCATCTATAAAACTTGGTGTCATGAATTAATTTCTTCCTTTGATGGTCGTCAAAATGCTCAGGTCACTTTTTGCAGACTATGTAATTAACCACATCTACATACCATGGTTCTTGTGTCTTTACACTTAACAACTTTTCGTCGAGGAATGCATCTCGAATTTTGTCATTATTTCATTATACTAACGCATTGGCCAATCTTGATAAATGATTAATAACCTGGTTTTTCATCCGTTTGCGGTCAATTATCTTCAAATAAAATTCTCGGAGCAATAAGATCCACCTAATCAATCTAGGTTTTGTGTCCTTTTTCGCCATGAGACACTAAAACGTAGAGTGGTCTGTGTGCACAATTACTCTAGATTCGATTAAATAGGCTCAAAATTTTTCCAACACGAAGACCACTACGAGCGTCTCCTTTTCTGTAATGGTATATACCTCATGAACGTCAGTAAGGGTTTTGCTCGCATAATGAATAGGGTGAATTATTCTATTTTTCTTTTGACCAAGTAAGGTGTCGACTGCCACATCACTAGTGTCACACATCAACTTAAAGGGATACATCCAATCTAAGGAGACCGAAATTGGCGCTTTAATCAGGGCTTCTTTCAGCGTTTTGAACGCCTTGTCACATTCCTTTGAGAAGATGAAATTCACATTTAAGCAAAGTAATCTTCTAAGAGACTTGGCTGTCTGAGAAAATCCATTTACGAATCTTCTATAAAAAGCTACGTGTCCCAAAAAGCTCCTCACCGCCTTAACATCTTTCGGTGTGGACAAAGTTGCAATCACATCAATCTTTGTTAGATTTACTTGTAACCCTATTTTTGAAATTTTATGTCCAACACGATACCATCTGTTATCATGTTGTGACATTTTTTCCAATTTAGTATAGGGTTTGTTTATTCGCACCGCATCGACACAACTTTCAAGTTCTTCAGGCATGAAGCATAAGAATTTTCAAAAACTAAAAAGTCATCTATAAAAATTTCCACCGAGTCCTCGAGAAAGTAGAAGATGACTATCATGCTCCTTTGAAATGTACCTGACGCATTACATAATCCAAAGGGCATGGGTTGAAACGTAAATGTACCATATGAACATGTAAAGATTGTCTCATCCTGATCTTCCAGAGTTATCATGATCTGATTATACCTGAAATAGCCATCTAAGAAGCAATAAAACTCGTTACCGGCTAATCTATCCAGCATCTGATCAATAAATGATAGTGAAAAATGATCCTTCTTAGTGGCTGCATTGAGTTTTCAGTAATCAATGCATATTCTCCACCAAGTTAGTATTTTGGTTAGTATCAACTCATTGTTACTAGAGTACATCCCAACGCGTTGCTATGCTTTCTTAGTTCGTCCAGCAAGGCATTTTTCTCAGATGCTTTCAATTTAGCTAAAATTATTGCTGGAATGGTATTTTGGGCTTCCAAGTATTCATACTTTAGGTGGTCGGATAATTCCTTAAGCTCTAACTTCGGTGGCGGCTCTAGTGAAGGTTTTTCTTTTTCTCCACTTATCTCTTGGAGATTTAGGCTCTCAATCCTTTTTTTACTTTTAGTTAGTGCGTTGATTCATTCAACGCCTTCATCTTCAAATTCTTCCTCCGTACTACCTAACAGTTCTTCAAACAGTTCTAGTTCCATATGTTTTGATTCAAACAGTTCGTCATGAGATGAATTCTTCTTAGCACTGCTTCTGATTTGGGCGTTGAGATGAATCCACTTTAGTTTTTCTTTCAACCCTGCGATTAACAATACCACACGATCAAAGAATTCAAGAAATATAATTTTGTAAACACCAAACGCATATCATGCACAAAATATAAAATACAAGGGTAAATGATGTGTTTTCTTTATGTTTCTAAGCAAAATCTTAAGAGATGAGTGTATAATAACACGTATTTCTAGATGCTATCAACATTATGTGTTCTTCAGTGGTTATTTTTACACTTAGTGGGTCTCAAACACATTCCGAAAGTAATGCGTCACATTGGATTCTTAGTGTATAACTCAATGACGGATTGCATAGTATTTTCAACGCCTCTTAAAAGTCTCGTATGCTTCAAGTGGTTTCTTTTTAGTAATTCTTCTTAGCATTTCTTCTGATTGGACGTTATGAAATCTTTTCGTAATTTCATCTATATTTTGTAAAATCCTGCGATGAACAACACCAAGAGATCACCATTTACTACTTTCACTGCATTGTAAACATATAACACATGACAAACACAAAACATAATTTCTAAGTGCATTTGATGTGTTTCCTATGTGTTGCTTTTAATAATCTTGAATAAGGACGCATAATAATTTGTATTTCTCCATGTTATCACTGATGGGATAAAAACCCATCGCAGCGGAAGAAATACAGAATCATTCTCAATTTTATTTTGGAAAAATTTAAAATACCATACATTGGAAAAAATACAGAAACAGTTAATTCAAGCTAAGCATGCTTTTTGTCAATAAAATTACAGAGAAGAAAAAAAACTTACTTTTGGTTGTAGTCTCTTAATTCTACTAAACTCTAAATTGTAGCCACCACCAATTGGAACCTCTCCTATCCTCTTAGTAAATGAGGTTTGGCTTGTGAGAACCAATTTGCAAACAAAACTTTTGAGAATTTTTTTGAAGAAAAATAGAGAGAGATTACTTTTTTCTTTCTCTGCAGATTTTCTGCAATTCGTAGGTTACTAAAAAAAAACATACGCAGAACCATTCTGCTACTCCCCTTCTTCAGGATGAAGAAGTGGAGGTTAGAGAGATATTTGGGAAAACGTGGATCATCCCACGTTCCCCAAAAAAAAACTCCCACAAGGGAGTTATTTAATTTTAATTTAATTAAAATTAAATTAAATTAATATTAATATTAATTAATTAAATTAAATTAATTAAATCAATTTGAACATTTCAAATTATATCCAAGATATATTAACCTCATTACCCTTTACGAGCTAGGAAGGGGACCTCATG
>JBBPDJ010001797.1:0-43480 GCA_037974625.1 Cucumis cinereus | reverse complement strand
GAGATATTCATTTAAATATGATTTAAATGAAATATTAATTAAATATGATTTAATTAATTTTAATTTAATTTAATTAACTAATTTGTTAATTAATATTAATTTAATTTAATTTTAATTAAATTAAAATTAAATAACTTCCTTGTGGGAGTTATCTTTTTGGGAACGTGGGATGATCCCACATTTCCCAAAGATCTCTCTAACCTCCCCTTCTTCATCCTGAAGAAGGGGAGTAGTAAAAGGGTTCTGCGTAAGGTTTTCTGAGTAACCTAGGTTTTGCTGAGAGTCTGCAGAAAAAGAAAAAAAAAGGTCTCTATACTATTCCTCCCAAATTTAAAAATCCAAGTTGGTTCCCACAACCCAAACCCCATTTACTCAGAGGATAGAAGAGGTCCCAATTGGTGGTGGCTTCAATTAGGAGTTTTGTAGATTTCAGAGACTGCATTAAAAGTAAGTTTTTTTTCTTCTCTGTAATTTATCTAAAAGCATGTTTAGCCTCAGTAAAAGTTTTTCCAATATATGTTATTTTAAATTTTCCCAAAATAAAGTTGAGATGATTCTGAATTTCTTCCGCTGCGATGGGTTTTTATCCCATTAGTTTTCATAATAGAAGGCCCCAAGGTAGAAGAGAAAACAACCATGGAGATCGGAGTTTTGGAAACATTAAAGTTAAATTTAAAAAATTTCATGGTACATCGAATCCTGAAGACTTCTTCCAGTGGGAACATGACGCAGAACATATCTTTCGAGGTAACGATCTCTCAGAAGAGAAAACGGTAACTATCTCCATCACAAGGACTATACACAAACAGGGTGGAATAAGGTATGTTCTAAGAGGAGGAGACGACAAGAGGGTCTAGTGGAGACGTGGGTCCAATTGAGAGAGCTCATGAAGAGTCGGTTTGTGCCAAAACATTACTTGAGAGACTGTGCACAACGACTACAGGCATTACACCAAGGGAGTAAGAATGTAGATGATTATTACAAGGAGATAGAGATGCTGATGGAAAGATTGGATAAGGATGAGGGTGAAGAGAAAACTATGGCTACATTCCTTCATGGATTAAATATTGATGTGGCAGAACGTGTCGAACTTCAAGAGTGTGAGGATATGGAGACGTTAATGCATCTTGCAGAAAAGGTTGAAAAGCAGTTACAACGACACAAATCCAGGTTCACTTCTAAAAATTTTTCCCATTCAACTTCTTGGAAGCATGGTGACAAATCTATAGATTCTAAACTTAAAGCTAAGATTGGAGGCGATAAGCCTAAAGCTAAAGCAGAATCTTCATAAAAAACTCTCCCAATGATGGAGGCACCCATAGTTAGAAATAGAGACCTTATGTGTTGGAAGTGTCAAGGAGTGGGGCACATTTGTATGGAATGTCCTAATAAGAGGACAATGATTATTAGAGGAGGAGAGATAGTCACTGATGTGAGTGAAGATGATGCAGAGCCAGAAAATTTAGTGAGTGACGAAGAAGGAGAGGAAGTGGAAGATACTTCACGATTGTCTCTAGTCAATAGAAGATCCTTAAGTACACACGTGAAGAAGGATGATTTGGAGAACTAGAGAGAGAATCTTTTCCATACACGTTGCCTTGTACAAACTGTACCATGTAGTGTTGTGATAGACAGTAGGAGTTGTACAAATGTGGTGAGCTCTAGTTTAATCTCACGACTACACTTGGATACTATACCTCATCCACGACCTTACAAATTATAGTGGCTTAATGTTTGTGGAGAACTCAAAGTGACTAAGCAAGTGAAGATTCCTTTTGCCATAGGGAGATACAAGGATGGAGTATTGTGTGACGTGGTACCCATGCATGCAGGAGATATACTCCTTGGAAGGTCTTGGCAATTTGATAGGAAGGTTATTTATGATGGTTTTCTTAATCGTTACACTTTTACACATAACGATCGGAAAAATATACTTGTACCCTTTTCCCCTAAAGAGGTGCTTATTGATCAAGAAAAGTTAGAGAAAAGAAAAGAAGAAGTCGCAGCAAAAGCAAAAGAAAGTTTGAGAGAAAATGAGAGATTGAGAAAAGAAAAAGAGAGTTTGAGAGAAAATGAGGGATTAAAAAAAGAAGAATAAGAGAACTTGAGAGAAAATGAAGGATTGAGAGAAAAGCAAGATCATAGCATGCGACTTAGAGAGAAAAAAGAGAGAAAATTAGTGAGTTGGACTACTAAGTCTTGTGAGGTTAGAAGAGCTGTGTTTTCAAAATGAACCATACTCATGGTTACATTTAAAGAAGCTTGTTAGCCTAAAAAACATGCGTCCATGACCCTAAACAAGTATTTGACACATTTGCATGAACTATATAGGTCGCAAAGAGAGAAACTTAAGGTAAGACTAACGTGCGGACCAAAACAGACAAAAATTCACCAGTACTATTGCCTTCGAAAAATGGATCCATTTGGAGTAATTTTTTAGCTATAAAACAGACCCATTTGGAGTAATTTTTAAGTTTCTCTGAAAAATACTTTAACAAAGACGTCCCAGACTAGGTTTCTCCATTGAGGAACAAAGTGACCAACAACGATTTCCCTTTGGTATTTTCGTCCTACAACCCATAGTTCTTGGATTCTTGGCTTAGTAATGCGCGTCCTTGACCGTAAACATGTCTCTGACACATTTGCATTAACTATATAGGTCGCGAAGAGAGAAACTTAGGGTAGAGGACTAATGTGCGGACCAAAACGGTAACTATAAAATGGACCAATGTTCGGCCTAAATGCATTACTAGCTATAAAACGGGCTCATTTGGAGTAATTTTTAAGTTTTAACCAAATGTAATTTACCAAAGACGTTCCAGACTCGATTTCTGCTTTAGGGAACAAAGTTACCAGCATTGATTTCCCTTTGTTATTTTCATCCTACACGCCATAGTTCAAGGACTTTTGGCTCAGATATGCGAGTCCTTGACCCTAAACATGTCTCCGACACATTTGCATGAACTATATAGGTTGCTAAGAATGAAACTTGAGGTAGGACGAATGAGCAGACCAAAACAAACGAAAATCGACCAGGGTATAGCTTTTTAAAAATGGACCAATGTTCAACCTAAAATTCATTTCTAGGTATAAAATGGGCTATTTTCGAGGAATGTTGAAGTTTTTTCCAAAAACAAACGAACAAATACGTCCATTTCTTCTTTGGAAAACAAAATGACCTGCAACGATTCCTCAGAAACGCATGTCCATGAGCCTAAACATGTCTCTGACACATTTGCATTAACTATACAGGCCACGAAAAGGGAAACTTAAGGTAGAACTAACGTGCAGACCAAAACGGACAAAATCCACCTGTAATATAGCTTTCGAAAAATGGACCAAAGTTCAGCCTAAAATGCATTTCTAGCTACAAAACGAGCTCATTTGGAGTAATTTTTAAGTTTTTACAAAAACTAATTGACCAAAGACGTCCCAAACTCGGTTTCTGCTTTTGGGAAAAAATTGACCAGCAACGATTTCTCTTTGGTATTTTCGTCCTACACCCCAAAGCTTAGGGATTTTCGGCTCAGAAATGCTCGTCCTTGACCCTAAACATGTCTCTGACACATTTGCATGAACTATATAGGTCGCTAAGAGTGAAACTTAAGGTAGGATGAAGTGTGGACCAAAATGAACGAAAAATCAACAAATGGTATTGCTTTTTAAAAATGCACCAAATTTCGACCTAAAGTTCATTTCTAGGTATAAAATAGGTTCATTTGAAGGAATGTTGATGTTTTTCCCAAAAATAAACGACAAAAGACGTCTGAGACTCAATTCCTACTTTGGGGAACAAAATGACCTGCAACGATTTTCCTTTGGTATTTTCGTTCTACATCCGGTAGTTCAGAGATTCATGTCTTAGAAACACGCATCCATGACCCTAAATATGTCTCTGACACATTTGCATGAACTATATAGGTCACGAAGAGAGAAACTTATGGTAGGACTAACGTGTAGACCAAAACTGATGAAAACCCACCAGTATTATAGCATTCCAAAAATGGACCAAAGTTCGACCTAAAATGCATTTCTATGTATAAAATGCGCTCATTTGGAGGAATTTTGAAGTTCTTCCCAAAACTAAACGACCAATGACGTTTCCTTTATCACTTTCTGCTTGGGGAACAAAATTACCTGGAGCAATATCCCTTTGGCATTTACGTCCTACAAGCGGTACTTCAGGAATTCTTGCCTCAGAAATGCACGTCCATGAACCTAAACATGTCTCTGACACATTTTCATGAACTATATAGGTCGCTAAGAGTGAAACTTGAGGTAGAACGAATGTTTGAACCAAAATGGATGAAGATCGACCAGTGGTATAGCTGTTAAAAAAATGGACACAAATTCGACCTAAAATTCATTTCTAGATATAATATGGACTCATTTGTTGGAATGTTAAAGTTTTTCCCAAAAAAATAAACGACCAAACACCTCCCAGACTCAGTTTCTGCTTTGGGAAACAAAATGACCTGCAACGATTTTCCTTTAGTATTTTCGTCCTACACCCCGTAGTTCAGGGATTCTTGCCGTAGACACGCGTGTCCATGACCCCAAACATGTATCTAAAACATTTGCATGATCTACATTAGTAGTGCTAAGAATGAAACTTAAGGTATATCGATTGTGCGGACCAAAGCAGACGAAAAACGACCAGTTCTATTGCTGTTTGAAAATGGACCAAAGTTCGACCTAAAATGCATTTCTAAGTATAAAATGGGCTCATTTGGAGGAATGTCAAAGATTTCCCAAAAATAAACGACCAAAGACGTCCCAGAATAAGTTTCTTCTTTGGGGAACAAAATGACCTACAACGATTTCCTTTTGGTATTTTCGTCCTACACCCCGTAGTTTAGGGATCTTGCCGTAGAAACGCATGTCCATGACCCCAAACATGTATCTAAAACATTTGCATGATCGACATTAGTAGTGAAGAGAGAAACCTGAGGTAGGACTGACGTGCGGACCAAAACCACCAAAAATCCAAAAGTACTATAGCTTTCAAAAAATGGACCAAAGTTCGGCCTAAGATGCGTTTCTAGCTATAAAACGGACTCATTTCGAGTAATTTTTATTTTTTTCCCAAAAATAATTTACTAAAGACGTCCAAGACTCGCTTTCCGCTTTGGGGAACAAAGTGACCAGCAACGCTTTTCTTGGTATTTTCATACTACACCCCATAGTTCAGGGATTCTTGGCTCGGAAATGTGCGTCCTTGACCCTAAACATGTCTCTGACACATTTTCACTAACTATTTAGGTCGCTAAGAGTGAAACTTGAGGTAGGACGAATGTCGGGACCAAAACGGATGAAAATCCACCACTAATATAACTTTTTAAAAATGTACCAAAGTTCGACCTAAAATACATTTCTATGTATAAAATGCGCTCATTTGGAAACATTTTGAAGTTTTTTCCAAAACTAAACGACCAAAGACGTCACATACTCAGTTTCTGCTATGGAGAACAAAATTACCTACAACGATATCCCTTTAGTATTTTCGTCCTACACACCGTAGTTCAAGAATTCTTGCCTCAGAAATTTGCGTCCATAACCCTAAACATGTCTCTGACACATTTGCATGAACTATATAGGTCGCTCAGAGTGAAACTTGAGGTAGAACGAATGTTCAGACCAAAACGAACGAAGATCGACCAGTGGTATAACTTTTAAAAAATGGACCAAAATTCGATCAAAAATTCATTTCCAGATATAAAATTGGCTCATTTGGCGGAATGTTGAAGTTTTTCCTAAAAAATAAACGGCCAAAGACGTCTCAGTCTTAGTTTCTGCTTTGGGAAACGAAATGACCTACATCGATTTTTCTTTGGTATTTCGTCCTACACCCCATAGTTCAGGGATTCTTGACTAAGAAACACGCATCCATGAACGTAAACATGTCTCTGAGACATTTGCATGAACTATATAGGTCGCGAAGAGAGAAACTAAAGGTAGGAATAACGTGAGGACCAAAACGGATGAAAATCCACCAGTCCTATAGCTTTCGAAAAATGGACCAAAGTTCGGGCTAAAATGCATTTCTAGCTATAAAACGGACTCATTTGGAGTAATTTTTATGTTTTTCCCAATAATAATTTACCAAAGACGTCCCATACTCGATTTCTGCTTTGGGAACCAATGTTACGAGCAACGATCGCCCTTTGGTATTTTTGTCCTAAACCCCGTAGTTTAGGGATTCTTGTCGTAGAAACGCATGTCCTTGACCCCAAACATGTATCTAAAACATTTGCATGATCTAAATTAGTAGCGAAGAGAAAAACCTGAGGTAGGACTGACGTGCGGACCAAAACGACCAAAAATCCACAAGTATTATAGCTTTCAAAAGATGGATCAAAGTTCGGCCTAAGATGCATTTCTAGCTATAAAATGGACTCATTTGGAGTAATTTTTATGTTTTTCCCAAAAATAATTTACCAAAGACGTCCCAGACTCGGTTTCAGCTTTGGGAAACAAAATGACCAGCAACGATTTCCTTTGGTATTTTTGTCCTACACCCCATAGTTCAGGGATTCTTGGCTCAGAAATGCGCGTCCTTGACCCTTAACATTTCTCTGACATATTTTCATGAACTATATAGGTCACTAAGAGTGAAACATGAGGTAGGACGAATGTGTGGACCAAAACTGACAAAATCCACCAGTGGTATAACTTTTTAAAAACAGACCAAAGTTCGACCGAAAATGCATTTCTAGGTATAAAATAGGCTCATTTGGAAGAATTTTGAAGTTTTTTCCAAAAATAAACGACAAAAGACATCCCAGACTCCATCTTTTCTATGGTAAACAAAATGACCTGCAACGATTTTCCTTCGGTATTTTGTCCTACACCTCATAGTTCAGGGATTCTTGACTCAGAAACGCGCATCCATGAACATAAACATGTCTATGACACATTTGCATGAACTATATAGGTTGCGAAGAGAGAAACTTAAGGTAGGAATAACGTGCGGACCAAAACGGACGAAAATTCACCAGTACTATAGCTTTCGAAAAATAGACCAAAGTTTTGCCTAAAATGCATTTCTAGCTATAAAACGGGCTCATTTGAAGTAATTTTTAAGTTTTTGCCAATAATAATTTGTCAAACATGTCCCAGACTCGATTTCTGCTTTGGAAAACAAAGTTACGAGCAACGATTGCCCTTTGGTATTTTCGTCCTACACCCCGTAGTTCAGGGATTCTCTACTCTAAAATGTGCGTGCTTGACCCTAAACATGTCTCGGACACATTTGCATGAACTATATAGGTCGTTCATTTGAATGAATTTTGAAGTGTTTTCCAAAACTAAACGACCAAAGAAGTCCCAGACTCAATTTCTTCTTTGTGGAACAAAATTACCTGCAACGATATCCCTTTGGTATTTTCATCGTACACCCCGTAGTTCAGGGATTCTTTCCTCACAAATGCCCGTCCAAGACCCTAAACATTTCTCTGACCCATTTTCATGAACTATACATGTCGCTAAGAGTGAAACTTGAGGTAGAACGAATGTTTGGACCAAAATAGACGAAGATCGCCAAGTGATATAGCTTTTAAAAAATGGACTGAAGTTCGACCTAAAATTTATTTATAGACATAAAATGGGCTCATTTAGAGGAATGTTGAAGTTTTTTCCAAAAAATAAACGACGAAAGAAATCTCAGACTCAATTTCTTCTATGGGGAATAAAATGACCTGCAACGATTCTCCTTTGGTATTTTCGTCCTACACCCCATAGTTCAAGGATTCTTGCTCAGAAATGCGCGCCCATGAACCTAAATATGTCTCTAACACATTTGCATGAACTATATAGGTCGCAAAGAGAGAAACTTAAGGTAGGAATAACGTGCAGACCAAAACAGATGAAAATCCACCTGTACTATAGCTTTCAAAAAATGGACCAAAGTTCGGTCTAAAATGCATTTTTAGCTACAAAACGGGCTCATTTGTAGTAATTTTTAAGTTTTTTTGAAATCATAATTTACCAAAGATGTCCCAGACTCGATTTTTTATTTGGGAAACAAAGTTACGAGCAACGATTTCCCTTTGGTATTTTCGTACTAAACCCCATAGTTCAGGGATTCTCAGCTGTAAAATGCACGTCCTTGACCCTATATCTCGTAGTTAAGAGATTCTTGCCATAGAAATGTGTGTCCATGACCCCATATATGTATCTAAAGAATTTGCATGATCTACATTAGTAGTGAAAAGAGAAACCTGAGGTAGGACTGACGTGCGGACCAGAACGGCCGAAAATCCACAAGTATTATAGTTTTCAAAAAATGGACCAAAGTCTGGCCTAAGACGCATTTCTAGCTATAAAACGGACTCATTTGGAGTAATTTTTAGGTTTTTCCCAAAATAATTTACCTAAAACGTCCCAGACTCGGTTTCAGCTTTGGGGAACAAAGTGACCAGCAACAATTTCCTTTGGTATTTTCGTCCTACACCCCATAGTTTAGAGATTCTTGGCTCAGAAATGCGCGTCCTTGACCCTTAACATGTCTCTGACACATTTTCATGAACTATATAGGACGCTAAGAGTGAAACTTGACGTAGGACGAATGTGCAGACCAAAACGAACGAAAATCCACCATTGGTATAACTTTTTAAAAATGGACCAAAGTTCGACCTATAATACATTTCTAGGTATAAAATGGGCTCATTTGGAGAAATTTTAGAAGTTTTTCCCAAAAAAAACGACCAAAGACGTCCCAGACTCCATTTCTTCTTTGAGGAACAAAAGAACCTACAACGATATCCCTTTAGTATTTTCGTCGTACACCCCGTAGTTCAGGGATTCTTACCTCAAAATGCGCGTCCATGACCCTAAACATATCTCTGACACATTTGCATGAACTGTATAGGTCGCTAAGAGTGAAACTTGAGGTAGAACGAATGTTCGGACCAAAATCGACGAAGATAGAGCAATGGTATAGCTTTTAAAAAATGGACTGAAGTTCGACCTAAAATTCATTTCTAGATATAAAATGGGCTCATTTGGAGGAATATTAAAGTTTTTCCCAAAACAATAAATGGCCAAAGACGTGCCCAACTCAATTTCTTCTATGGGGGAATGACCTGCAACAATTTTCCTTTGGTATTTTCTTCCTACACCCCATAGTTTAGGGATTCGTGATTCAGAAACGTGCGTCCATGAACCTAAACATGTCTCTGACACATTTGCATAAACTATACAGGTCGCAAAGAGAGCAACTTAAGGTAGGAATAACGTGCGGACCAAAACGAACGAAAATCCACCAGTACTATAGCTTTCGAAAAATGGACCAAAGTTCGGCCTAAAATGCATTTCTAGCTATAAAACGGGCTCGTTTGGAGTAGTTTTTAAGCTTTTCCCAATACTAATTTATCAAAGACGTCCCAGACTCGATTTCTACTATGGTGAACAAAGTTACAAGCAAAATTTTTCCCATTGGTATTTTCGTCCTACACCCCGTAGTTCAGAAGTTATCGGCTGAAAAATGCGCGTCCTTCACCGTAAAAAATTCTCTGACACATTTTCATGAACTATATAGGTCGCTAAGAGTGAAACTTGAGATAGAATGAATGTGCGGACCAAAACGGACGAAAATCGACCAGTGGTATAACTTTTTAAAAATGGACCAAAGTTCGAACTAAAATACATTTCTAGGTATGAAATGGGCTCATTTGGAGGAATGTAAAAGTTTTTCCCAAAAATAGACGGCTAAAGACGTCCCATACTCAGTTTCTGCTTTGGGAAACAAAATGACTTGAAACGATTTTCATTTGGTATTTTCATCCTACACCCCGTAGTTCAGGTATTCTTGTCTCAGAAATGCGCGTCCATGACCCTAAACATGTCTCTGATACATTTGCATGAACTATATAGGTCACGGAGAGAAAACTTGAGGTAGAACTAACGTGCGAACCAAAACAGACGAAAATCCACCGATACTATAACCTTCAAAAAATGGACCAAAGTTCGGCCTACAATGAATTTCTAGCTATAAAACGGGCTCATTCGGAGTAATTTTTAAGTTTTTCTCATAAATAATTGACCAAAGACTTCCCAGACTCGGTTTCTCCTTTGGAAAACAAAGTGACAAGCAATGATTTTCCTTTCGTAGTTTCGCCCTACACCCCATAGTTCAGGGATTCATGGCTTATAAATGCGCATCCTTGACCCTGAACAAAACGGACCAAAGACGTTCTAGACTCGATTTCTGCTTTATGGAACAAAGTGACCAGCAACAATTTCTCTTTTGTATTTTCGTCCTACTCCCCATAACTCAAGGATTCTTGGCTCAGAAATGCGCGTCCTTGACCTAAACATGTCTCTAACACATTTTCATGAACTATATAGGTCGCTAAGAGTGAAACTTGAGGTAGGACGAATGTGCGAAAAAAAGTGAACGAAAATCGAACAGTGGTATAGCTTTTTAAAAACGGACCGAAGTTCGACCTAAAATGCATTTCTATGTATAAATGGGATCATTTCGAGGAATGTTGAAGTTTTTCTCAAAAATAAACGACCAAAGACATCCCAGAAGCAGTTTTTTCTTTGGGGAACAAAATGACCTGCAAAGATTTCCCTTTGCCATTTTCGTCCTACACCCCGTAGTTCAGGGATTCTTGCCTAAAAAATGCGCGTCCATGACCCTAAACATGACTCTGACACATTTGCATGAACTATATAGGTCGCGAAGAAAGAATATTATGGTAGGACTAACGTTCGGACCATAACAGACGAAAAACTACGAGTACTATAGCTTTCAAAAAATGGACCAAAATTCGGCCTAAAATGCATAACTAGCTATAAAATAGGTTCATTTGGAGTTGTTTTTAGGTTTTTCCCAAAAACAATTTACCAAAGACGTCCCAGACTAAGTTGGGGAATAGAGTGACAAGCAACAATTTCTCTTTGGTATTTTCGTCCTACACCTCATAGTTCAGGGATTCTTGGTTCATAAATGTGCCTCCATGACCCTAAACATGTTTCTGACACATTTGCATGAACTATATAGGTTGCTAAGAGTGAACATGAAGTAGGACTAATGTGCGGACAAAAACGGACGAAATCGACCAGTGGAATAACTTTTTAAAAATGGACCAATGTTCAACCTGAAATGCATTTCAGGTATGAAATTGGCTCATTTGGAGAAATGTAGAAGTTTTTCCCAAAAAATAAACGACCACAGATATCCCAGACTCAGTTTCAACTTTCGGGAATAAAATGATCTGCAACGATTTCCCTTTGGTATTTTTGTCCTACTCTCCGTAGTTCAGGGATTCTTGGCTCAGAAATGCGTGTCCTTGACTCTAAACATGTCTCTGACACATTTTCATGAACAATATAGGCCCCAAAGTGTGCAACTTTAGGTAGGACGAATGTGCAGACCAAAACGAACAAAAATCGACCTGTGGTATAGCTTTTCACAAATGGACAAAAGTTTGACCTAAAATGCATTTCTTGGTATAAAATGGGCTTATTTGGAGGAATGTTGAAGCTTTTTACAAAAATAATTAACCAAAGACGTCTTAGACTCCGTTTCTGCTTTGCCGAACAAAATGACCTACAACGATTTCCCTTTGGTATTTTCGTCCTACACCTTGTAGTTTAGGGATTCTTACGTGAGAAACGAACGATCATAACCCTAAACATGTCTCTGACACATTTGAATGAACTATATAGGTCGTGAAGACAGAAAGTTGAGGTAGGACTAACGTGTAGACCAAAACGGATGAAAATCCACCAGTAGTATAGTTTTCGAAAAATGGACCAAAGTTCGACCTAAAATGCATTTCTAACTATAAAACAGACTCATTTGGAGTAATTTTTAGGTCTTTCCCAAATATAATTAACCAAAGACGTCTGAGACTCGGTTTCTACTTTGGGGATCAAAGTGACCAGCAACAATTTCACTTTAGTATTTTCTCCTTACACCCCGTAGTTCAGGGATTCTTGCCTCACAAACGCATGATCATGACCCTAAACATGTCTCTAACACATTTGCATGAACTATATAGGTCGCGAAGAGAGAAACTTGAGATACGACTAACGTGTTGACCAAAACGAACGAAAATCCACCAGTACGATAGCCTTCGAAAAATGGATCAAAGTTCGGCCTAAAATGCATTTCTAGCTATAAAACGAGCTCATTTGTAGTAGTTTTGAAGTTTTTCCCAAAATAATTGCCAAGGACGTCCAGACTCTATTTCTGCTTTGGAGAAAAAAGTGACTAACACTGACTTCCCATTAGTATTTTCATCCCACACCCCTTAGTTCAGGAATTCTTGACTCAGAAATGCGCGTCATTGACCCTAAACATGTCTCTGACACATTTTCATGAACTATATAGGTCAATAAGAATGAAACTTGTGGTAGGATGAATGTGGGGACCAAAACAGACAAAAATCGACCAGTTGTATAGCTTTTTAAAAATCGACCAAAGTTCGACCTTAAATGCATTTCTAAGTATGAAATGGGCTCATTTAAAGGAATGTTGAAGTTTTTCCCAAAAACAAACGACAAAAGATGTCCTAGACTCAGTTTCTTCTTTGGGAAACAAAATGTCCTGAAACGATTTTTCTTTGATATTTTCATCCTACACCCTGTAGTTTATGGATTCTTACCACAGAAATGCGCATCCATGACCCTAAACGTGTCTCTGACACATTTGCACAAACAATATAGGTCGCGAAGAGAGAAACTTGAGGTAGGACTAAGGTATAAACCAAAACGGAGGAAAATTCACCAGTAATATAGCCGTCGAAAAATGGACCAAAGTTCGGCCTACAATGCATTTCTAGCTATAACACTAGCTCATTTGGAGTAATTTTTAAGTTTTTCTCAAAAATATTTTACTAAAGACGTCCCAGACTCGATTCTTGCTTTGGGGAACAAAATGACTAGCAACGATTTTCCTTTGTTGTTTTCGTCCTACACCACATTGTTCAGGGATTCTTGGCTAAGAAATGCGCGTCCTTGACCCTAAAGTTGTCTGTGACACATTTGCATGAACTATATAGGTCGCTAAGAGTGAAATAGGACGAATGTGCAGACCAAAATGGACCAAAATCGACAAGTGGTATAGCTTTTTAAATATGGACCAAATTCGACCTATAATGCATTTCTAGGTATAAAATGGCCTCATTTGGAGGAATGTAAAAGCTTTTCCCAAAAATAAACTGCTAAAGACGTACCATACTAAGTTTCTGCTTTGCGAAACAAAATGACTCGAAACGATTTTCATTTGGTATTTTCATCCTACACCCTTAGTTCAGGGATTCTTGTCTCGGAAATGCGTGTCAATGACCTTAAACATGTGTTTGACACATTTGCATGAACTATATAGGTCACGGAGAGAGAAACTTGAGGTAGAACTAACGTGCTAACCAAAACGGACGAAACTCCACCAGTACTATAACCTTCGGAAAATGGACCAAAGTTCTGCCTACAATGAATTTCTAGCTATAAAACGGGCTCATTTGGAGTAATTTTTAAGTTTTTCCCATAAATAATTTACCAAAGACTTCCCGGACTCGGTTTCTCCTTTGGAAAACAAAGTGACAAGCAACGATTTTCCTTTTGTAATTTCGCCCTACACCCCATACTTCAGGGATTCATGGCTTATAAACGCTCATCCTTGACCCTGAACATGTCTTTGACACATTTTCATGAACTATTTAGGTTGCTAAGAGTGAAACTTGAGGTAGGACGAATGTGTTGACCAAAACGGACCAAAATCGACCAGTAGTATAACTTTTTAAAAATGGACCAAAGTTCGGCCTAAAATGCATTTCCAGCTATAAAACGGGATCATTTGGAGGAATGTTTTAGTTTTTCCAAAAAATAATTTACCAAAGACGTTCTAGACTCGATTTCTGCTTTATGGAACAAAGTGACCAGCAACAATTTCCCTTTGGTATTTTCGTCCTACTACCCATAGTTCAAGGATTCTTGACTCAGAAATGCGCGTCCTTGACCCTAAACATGTCTCTGACACATTTTCATGAACTATATAGGTCGCTAAGAGTGAAACTTGAGGTAGGACGAATGTGCAGACCAAAACGGACGAAAATCGACTAGTGGTATAACTTTTTAAAATTGGACCAACGTTTGACCTGAAATGCATTTCAGGTATAAAATTGGCTCATTTGGAGGAATGTTGAAGTTTTTCCCAAAAATAAATGACTAAAGATTTTCCTTTGGTATTTTCGTCCTACTCCCCGTAGTTCAAGGCTTCTTTCCTTAGAATGGTGTGTCCATGACCCTGAACATCTCTCTGACATATTTTCATGAACTATATGGGTCGCGAAGAGACAAACTCGATGTACGATTAAAACGGACGAAAATCCGCCAGTACCATAGCTTTCGAAATATGGACCAAAGTTCAGCCTAAAATACATTTCTAGCTATAAAACGGGCTCAGTTGGAGTAATTTTAAAGTTTTTCCCAAAAAGTATTTACTGAAGAAGTCCCAGAATCTGTTTCTTCTTTGGGGAACATAGTGACCCGCAACAATTTTCCTTTGGTATTTTCGTCCTACACCCCATTGTTCCGGGATTCTTCGCTCAGAAATGCGCGTCCTTGACACATTTGCATGAACTATATAGGCCGCGAAGAGTGAAACTTGAGGTAGGACGAATGTGCGGACCAAAACGAACAAAAATTGACTTGTGGTGTAGCTTTTCAAAAATGGACAAAAGTTTGACCTAAAATGCATTTCTTGGTATAAAATGGGCTTATTTGGAGGAATGTTGAAGCTTTTTACAAAACTAAACGACCAAAGACGTCTTAGACTTAGTTTTTGCTTTGGGAAACAAAATGGCCTACAACGATTTCCCTTTGGTATTTTCGTCCTTCACCCTGTAGTTCAGGGATTATTACGTCAGAAACGCACGTCCATATCCCTAAACATGTCTCTAACACGTTTGAATGAACTATATAGGTCGCGAAAAAAGAAAGTTGAGGTAGGACTAACGTGCAGACCAAAATGGATGAAAATCCACCATTACTATAACTTTCAAAAAATGGACCAAAGTTCGGCCTAAAATGCATTTTTAGCTATAAAAGAGGCTCATTTGGATTAATTTTTAAGTTTTTCCCAAAAATATTTACCAAAAACGTCCGAGACTCAGTTTCTCCTTTGGGGAGCAAAGTGACTAGCACTGATTTTCCATTAGTATTTCCATCCCACACCCCTTAGTTCAGGGATTCTTGGCTTAGAAATGTGCATCCTTGACCCTAAACATGTCTCTGACACATTTTCATGAACTATATAGGTCACTAAAAGAGAAACTTGTGGTAGGATGAATGTGATGACCAAAAAAGACAAAAATGGACCAGTTGTATAACTTTTTAAAAATTGACCAAAGTTCGACCTAAAATGCATTTCTAAGTATAAAATGGGCTCATTTGGAGGAATGTTGAAGTTTTTTCCAAAAAACAAAAGACCAAAGACGTCCTAGACTTAGTTTCTGCTTTGGGGAACAAAATGACTTAAAACGATTTTCCTTTGGTATTTTTGTTCTATGTCTCGTAGTTTAGGGATTCTGGCCTCAGAAACACTTGTCCATGACCCTAAACATGTCTATGACACATTTGCATGAACTGTATAGGTCGCGAAGAGAGAAACGTGAGGTAGGACAAACTTGAGGACCAAAACGGACAAAAATCCACCAGTATTATAACCTTTGAAGAATGGACCAAAGTTCATCCTAAAATGTGTTTCTAGTTATAAAATGGGCTCATTTTGAGTAATTTTTAAGTTTTTCCCAAAATAATTTAACAAGGAACGATTTTCCTTTGGTATTTTCGTTCTACACCCTATAGTTTAGGGATTCTTGGCTCGGAAATGCGCATCATTGTCCCTAAACATTTCTCTGACACATTTGCATGAACTATATAGGTCGCTCATAGTGAAACTTGAAGTAGGACGAATGTGCGGACCAAAACGGACAAATCGACCAGTGGAATAACTTTTTAAAAAAAGACCAAAGTTCGACCTAAAATGCATTTCTAGGTATAAAATGGGCTCATTTTGAGGAATGTTGAAGTTTTTCCCAATAATAAACGACCAAAGACGTCCCAGACTCAGGTTTTGCTTCGAGGAACAAAATGACCGCAACAATTTTCCTTTGGTATTTTCGTCCTACCCCGTAGTTCAGGGATTCTTGCCTTAAAAACGTGCGTCCATGACCCAAAACATGTCTCTGACACATTTGCATGAACTATATAAGTCGCGACGAGAGAAACTTAAGGTAGGACTGACGTGGGGACCAAAACGGACAAAAATCTACCAGAACTATAGCATTAAAAAAAAAGACCAAAGTTCGGCCTAAAATGTGTTTGTGGCTATAAAATGGGCTCATTTGGAGTACGTTTTAAGTTTTTTCCAAAAATAATTTACCAAGGACGTCCTGGACTCCTTTTTTGCTTTGGGAAAAAGGTGTCCAGCAACTATTTCTCTTTGTTGTTTTCGTCCAACACATAGTTTAGGGATTCTTGGCTCAGATTTGCACATCCTTGCACCTAAAAATTTCTCTGACACATTTTCATCACCTATATAGGTAGCTAAGAGTGAAACTTGAGGTAGGACGAACGTGCAGACCATAACGGATGAAAATCAACTAGTGGTATAGATTTTTGATAATGGACCTAAGTTCGACCTAAAATGCATTTGTAGGTATAAAATGGGCTCATTTGGAGGAATGTTGAAGTTTTTCCCAAAAATAAACGACCAAAGACGTCCCAGACTCAGTTTCTGCTTTGGGGAACAAAATGATGTGCAACGATTCTCCTTTGGTATTTTCGTCCTACACCCTGTTGTTCAGGGATTCTTGCCTTAGAAACGTGCATCCATGACCTTTAACATGTCTCTGACACATTTGCATGAACTATATAGATCGCGAATAGAGAAACTTGAGGTAGGACTAACGTGCGGACCAAAACGGACGAAAATAAACCTGTGGTATAGCTTTTTAAAAATTGACCAAAGTTTGACCTAAAATTCATTTTAGGTATAAATTAGTCTCATTTGGAGGAATGATGAAGTTTTTCGCAAAAATAAACGACCAAAGACGTCACAGGCTCAGTTTCTTCTTTGTGGAACAAATCGACCTGCAACAATTTCCTTTAGGTATTTTCATCCTACACCCCGTAGTTCAAGGATTCTTGCCTCAGAAACCCGCGTCCGTGACCCTAATCATGTCTCTGACACATTTGCATGAACCATATACGTCGCAAACAGAGAAACTTGAGGTAGGACTAACGTGTGGACCAAAATGAACGAAAATTCACCAGTACGATAGCCTTCGAAAAGTGGACAAAAGTTCGGCCTAAAATGCATTTCGAGCTATAAAATGGGCTCATTTAGAGTAATTTTTAAGTTTTTCCCAAAAATAATTTACCAAAGACGTCCCAGACTCATTTTCTTCATCGGGGTACAAAGTGACTAGCAACAATTTCCCTTTGTATTTTCATCCTACACCCCATAGTTTAGGGATTCTTTGCTAAAAAATGCGCGCCTTTGACCCTAAACATGTCTCCGACACATTTGCATGAACTATATAGGTCGCTAAGAGTGAAAAATGAGGTAGGACGAATGTTTGGACCAAAACGGATGAAAATCGACCAGTGGTATAGCTTTTTAAAAACGGACCAAAGTTTGAACTAAAATGCATTTCTAGATAGGAAATGGACTCATTTGAAGGAATGTTGAAACTTTTCACAAAAATAAACGACCAAAGACGTCCCAGACTCATTTTCTTCTTTGGGGAACAACACGACCTACAATAATTTGCCTTAGGTATTTTCGTCCTACACCCCATATTTTAACGATTCCTGCCTAAAAAATGCGTGTCCATGACCCTAAACATGTCTGTAACGCATTTGCATGAACTATATAGGTCGGGAAGAAAGAAACTTGAGGTAAGACTAGCGTGAAGACCAAAACGAACGAAAATCCACTAGTACTATAGCTTCGAAAAATGGACCAAAGTTCGGCCTAAAATCATTTTATTGCTATTAAACGGGATCATTTTGAGTAATTTTTAAGTTTTTCCCAAACTCACTTTCTACTTTGGGCTAAAAGTGACCAGCAAAGATTTCCCTTTTGTATTTTCGTCCAACAGCCCATAGTTCAGGATTCTTAGTTAAAACATGCGGGTCCTTGACCCTAAACATATCTCTGACACATTTGCATGAACTATATAGGTTGCTAAAAGTGAAACTTGACGTAGGACGAATGTGCGAATCAAAACGAACGAAAATCGACCAAGAGTACAGCTTTTTAAAAATAGACAAAAGTTTGACCTAAAATGAATTTCTAGGTATGAATTGGGCTCATTTGGAGTAATGTTGAAGTTTTTCCCAAAAATAAACGACCAAAAACGTCCCAGACTCAGTTTCTGCTTTGGGAAAAAAAATGACCTGCAATGATTTTCCTTTTGTATTTTCATCCTACAACCCGTAGTTCAGGGATTCTTGCCTCAGAAACGCGCGTCCATGACTCAAAACATGTCTCTGACACATTTGCATAAACTATATAGGTCGCGAAGAGAGAAATTTGAGGTAGGACTAACGTGCGGACCAAAATGGACGAAAATCCACCAGTACTATGGCCTTCGAAAAATGGACCAAATTTCTGCCTAAAATGCATTTCTAGATATAAAACGGGCTCATTTGGAGCAATTTATAAGTTTTTCCCAAAACTAATTTACCAAAGACGTCCTAGACTCAGTTTCTGCTTTGGGAAACAAAGTGACCAGCAAAGATTTTCCTTTGATATTTTCGTCCTACACCCTATAGTTCAGGGATTCTTATCTCAGAAATGTGTGTCCTTGACCCTAAACTTGTCTGTGACACATTTGCATGAACTATATAGGTCGATAAGAGTAAAACATGAGGTAGGACGAATGTGTAGACCAAAACAGACCAAAATCGACAAAAGGTATAGCTTTTTAAAAATGTTCCAAAGTTCGACCTAAAATGCATTTCTAGGTATAAAATGGTCACATTTGGAGGAATGTTGAAGCTTTTCCCAAAAACTAACGACCAAAGACGTCACAGACTCAGTTTCTGCTATAGAGAACAAAACAACCTACAACGATTTCCCTTTGGTATTTTTGTCTTACACCCCGTAGTTCAGTGATTCTTGTCTCAGAAATGCGCGTCCATGACCCTAAAGATGTCTAAGACACATTTGCATGAACTATATAGGTCACGAAGAGAGAAATATGAGGTAGGACTAATGTGCCGACCAAAACGGACGAAAATCGACCAGTTCTATAAACTTCGAAAAATGGACCAAAGTTTGGCCTAAAATGCACTTTTAGCTATAAAACAAACTCTTTTGGAGTAATTTTTAAGTTTTTCTCAAAAATATTTTACCAAAGACGTTCCATACTCGATTTCTACTTTGGGGAACAAAGTGACCAGCAGCGATTTTCCTTTGGTACTTTCGTCCTACAACCTATAGTTCATGGATTCTTGGCTGGTAAATGTGCATCCTTGACCGTAAACTTGTCTCGAAAACATTTGCATGAACTATATAGGTCGCTAAGAGTAAAACATGAGGTAGGACGAACGTGCAGACCAAAATAGACCAAAATCGACCAGTGGTATAGCTTCTTAAAAATGGACCAAAGTTCGGCCTAAAGTGCATTTCTAGGTATAAAATGGGCTCATTTGGAGGAATGTAAAAGCTTTTCCCAAAAATAAACGACGAAAGACGTCCCAGACTCAGTTTCTGCTTTGGAAAACAAAATGACCTGAAACGATTTCCCTTTGGTATTTTCATCCTACACCCTGTAGTTCACAGATTCTTGCCTCAAAAACGCGCATACATTACCCTAAACATGTCTCTGACACATTTGACTGAACTATATAGGTCGCGGAGAGAGAAACTTGAGGTAGAACTAACGTGCGAACCAAAACGGACAAAAATCCACCAGTACTATAGCCTTCGAAAAATGGACTAATGTTCGGCCTACAATGCATTTCTAGCTATAAAACGGGCAATTTTAAAGTAATTTTTAAGTTTTTCCCAAAAATAATTTACGAAAGATTTCCCAGACTCAGTTTCTACTCTGGAAAACAAAGTGACAAGAAACATGCGGACCAAAATGGACGAAAATCCACCTGCACTATAGACTTCGAAAAATGGACCAAAGTTCAGGTTAAAATGCATTTCTAGCTATAAAACGGGCTAATTGGGAGTAATTTTTAAGTTTTTTAGGAAAATAATTTACCAAGGACGTCCCAGACTCCGTTTCTGCAGTGGGCAACAAAGTGACTAGCAACGATTTACCTTTGGTAATTTCGTTCCACACCTCATAGTTCTAAGATTCTTGGCTCACAAATGCGAGTCATTGACCCTAAACATGTCTGTGACACATTTGCATGAACTATATAGGTCATTAAGAGTAAAACTTTAGGTAGGACGCATGTGTGGACCAAAACTGGACGAAAATCGACTAGTGATGTAGTTTTTTAAAAAGGGACCAAAGTTTGACCTAAAATGCATTTCTAGGTATAAATGGGCTCATTTGGAGGAATGTTGAAGCTTTTCCCAAAAATAAACGACCAAAGACGTCCCAAACTCAGTTTCTGCTTTGGCGAACAAAATGACCTGCAACGATTTTCCTTTGGTATTTTCATCCTAAACCCCGTAGCTCAAGGATTCTTGCCTAAAAAACGTGCGTCCATGACCCGAAACATGTCTTTGACACATTTGCATGAACTATATAGGTTGCAAAGAGAGAAACATGAGGTAGGATTAACGTGCGGACCAAAACAGACGAAAATCGACCAGTGGTATAACTATTTAAAAATGGACGGTTGTTCGAACTAAAATGAATTTCTACATATAAAATGGGCTAGTTTGGAGGAATGTTGAAGTTTTTCCAAAAAATAAACGACCAAAGACATCCAGACTCAGTTTCTGCTTAAGGGAACAAAATGACGTACAACGACTTTCCTTTGGTATTTTCGTCCTACATTCCGTAGTTGTGGGATTCTTTCCTGAGAAACGTGCGTCCATGACCCTAAACATGTCTCCGTCACGTTTGCATGAACTATATAGGTCGCGAAGAGAAAAACTGGAGGTAGGACTAACGTGCGAACCAAAAAAATCCACCAGTACTATAGCTTTCGAAAAATGGACCAAAGATATGCCTAAATTGCATTTCTAGCTATAAAACTGGCTCATTTTGAGTAATATTTAAGGTTTTCCCAAAAATAATTTACCAAACATGTCCGAGTCTCGATTTCTTCTTTGGGGAACAAAGTGACCAACAACGATTTCTCTTTCATATTTTCGTCTTACACCCCATAGTTAAGGGATTCTTAGCTCAGAAATGCGTATCCTTGACCCTAAACATGTCTGTGACACATTGGCATGAACTATATAGGTCGCTAAGAGTGAAACTTGAGGTAGGACGAATATGCGGACCAAAATGGACGAAAATTGACCAGTGGTATAGCTTTTTAAAAATGGACCAACGTTTGACCTAAAATGCAATTCTACGTATAAAATGGGCTCATTTGGAGGAATGTTAAAGCTTTTCCCAAAGATAAACAACCAAAGACGTCCCAGACTCAGTTTCTGCTTTTGGGAACAAAATGACCTGTAACGATTTTCCTTTGGTATTTTCGTCCTACACCCCGTTGTTCAAAGATTCTTGCCTCAGAAATGTGCGTCCATGACCCAGAACATGTCTCTGACACATTTTCATGAACTATATAGGTTGCAAAAAGAGAAACATAAGGTAGGACAAACTTGTGGACCAAAACGAACGAAAATCTACCAATACTATAACTTTCGAAAAATGGACCAAAGTTCGACCTAAATTGCATTTCTAGCTATAAAACGAGATCATTTGGATTAATTTTTAAGTATTTTCCAAAAATAATTTACCAAACACGTCCCAGTCACGATTTATTCTTTCGGTAACAAAGTGACAAGCAACGATTTTCCTTTCGTATTTTCGTCTTACACCCCTTAGTTACGGTATTCTTGGCTTAGAAATTTGCATCCTTGACCCTAAACATGTCTCTTACACATTTACATGAACTATGTATGTCGCTAAGAGTGAAACTTGAGGTAGGACGAATGTGCGAACCAAAACGGACGAAAATCGACCAGTGGTATAACTTTTTAAAAATGGACGGTTGTTCGACCTAAAATAAATTTCTACGTATTAATTGGGCTCATTTGGAGAAATGTTGACGTTTTTCCCAAAACTAAACGACCAAAGACGTCCCAGACTCCGTTTCTGCATAAAGAAACAAATTGACCTACAATGATTTTACTTTGGTATTTTCGTCCTACATTCTGTAGTTGAGGGATTCTTGCCTCAGAAACGCACGTCCATGACCCTAAACATGTCCTTGAAACATTTTCATGAACTATATAGGTCGCGAAGAGAGAAACTTGAGGTAGGACTAACTTGCAGACCAAAACGGACGAAAATCCAACAGTACTATGGCCTTCGAAAAATGCAAAAAAGTTCGGCCTAAAATGCATTTGTAGGTATAAAACGAGCTCATTTGGAGTAATTTTTATGTTTTTCAAAGAAATAATTTACCAAAGACGCCCCAGACTCGGTTTCTGCTATGAGGAACAAAGTGACCAGCAACATTTTCCTTTGGTATTTTCGTCCTACAAACAATATTTCAGGGATTCTTGGCTCAAAAATGCGCGTCCTTGACCCTAAACATGTCTCTGACAAATTTGCATGAACTACATAGGTCGCTATGAGTGAAACTTGAGTAAGGAGGAATGTACGGACCAAAACCGACGACAACCGACCAGTGGTATAGCTTTTTAAAAATGGACCAAATTTCGACCTAAAATGCATTTCTAGGTATAAAATGGGCTCATTTGGAGGAATGTTGAATCTTTTCCCAAAAATAAACGACCAAAGACGTCCTAGACTCAGTTTCTGCTTTGGGGAACAAAATGACCTACAACGATTTTCCTTTGGTATTTTTGTCCTACACCCATAGTTTTGGGATTCATGGCTAAGAAATGCGTGTCCTTGACCCTAAACATGTCTCTGACCAATTTGTATGAAGTACATAGGTGGTTAAGAGTAAAACTTGAGGTAGGACGAATGTGGTGACAAAAACGGACAAAAATCGACCAATGGTACAGGTTTTAAAAAATGGACCAAAGTTCGACCTAAACTGCATTTCTGGTCATAAAATGGGCTCATTTTGAGGAATGTTGAAGATTTTCCCAAAAATAAACGACAAAAGATTTCCCAAACTTAGCTTATCCTTTGGGAAACAAAATGACCTGAAACGATTTCCCTTTGGTGTTCTCGTCCTACACCTGGTAGTTCAGGGATTCTTGGCTCAGAAATGCGCATCTTTAACCCTAAACATGTCTTTAACACATTTATATGGACTATATAGGTCGTTAAGAGTGAAACTTGAGGTAGAGCGCATGTGCGAACCAAAATGGACGAAAATCGACCAGTGGTATAGCTTTTTAAAAATGGACCAAAGTTCGGCTTAAAATGCATTTCTAGCTATAAAACGGGCTCATTTAGAGTAATTTTTATGCTTTTCTAAAAAATAATTTACCAAAAATGTTCCAGACTCGATTTTTGCTTTGGGGAAAAAATGACTAACAACGATTTCCTTTTTGTATTTTCGTCCTACACCCCATAGTCAAGGGATTCTTGGCTAAGAAATGTGTGTCCTTGACCCTAAACATGTCTCTGACACATTTGCATGAATTATATAGGTCGCTAAGAGTGAAACTTGAGGTAGGACGATTGTGCGGACCAAAACGAATGACAATCAACCGTGGCATAGCTTTTTAAAAATGGACCATAGTTCGACCTAAAATGCTTTTATAGATATAAAATGGGCTTATTTGGAGTAATGTTGAATCTTTTCACAAAAATAAACGACCAAAGACGTCCCAGATTCAGTTTTTTTTTTTAAACGAAATGACCTGCAACAATTTCTATTTGGTATTTGTGTCCTACATCTCTTAGTTTAGGGATTCTTGCTTCAGAAACGTGCGTCCATGACCCTAAACATGTCTCTGACACATTTGCATGAATTATATAGGTCGCAAAGACAGAAACTTGAGGTAGGACTAACATGCGGACCGAAACGGACGAAAATCCACCAGTACTATAGCCTTCGAAAAATGGACCAAAGTTTGGCCTAAAATGCATTTCTAGCTATAAAACAGGCTCTCCAAAACTAATTTATCAAAGATGTCCCAGACTCGGTTTCTACTTTGTGGAAAAAAGTGACCAACAACGATTTTCCTTTGGTATTTTCGACCTACACCCCATAGTACAAGGATTCTTGGCTCTTAAATGTGAGTCCTTGACCCTAAACCTTTCTTTGACACATTTGCATTAACTATATAGGTCGCGAAGAGAGAAACTTGAGGTAGGACTTACGTGCTGACCAAAACGGATGAAAATCCACCAGTACTATAGCCTTCGAAAAATGCACTAAAGTTCAGCCTAAAATGCATTTCTAGATATAAAATGGGCTCATTACGAGTAATTTTTAAGTTTTTACTAAAAATAATTTACCAACATGCTCCAGACTCGGTTTCTGCTTTAGGGAGCAAAGTGATCAGCAACGATTTTCCCATTGGTATTTTCATCCTACACAGGTAGTTTAGGGATTCTTGCCTCAGAAATGGGCGTCCATGACCCTAAACATGTCTTAGACACATTTGAATGAACTATATAGGTCGTGAGAGAGAAACTTGAGGTACGACCCACGTGCAGACCAAAACGGACGAAAATCCACTAGTATTATAGCTTTCGAAAAATGGACCAAAGTTCGGCCTAAAATACATTTTTAGGTATAAAATTGGCTCATTTGGAGGAATGTTGAAGCTTTTTCCAAAAATAAACGACCAAAGACGTCTCAGACTCAGTTTCTGCTTTGGGGAACAAAACGACCTGCAACTATTTTCTTTTGGTATTTTCGTCCTACACCGTGTAGTTCTCGGATTCTTGCCTAAAAAACGCACGTCCAGAACCCTAAACATGTCTTTAACACATTTGCATGAACTGTATAGGTCGCTAAGAGTGAAACTTGAGGTAGGACGCATGTGCGAACCAAAACGGACGAAAATCGACAAGTGGTACATTTAAAAATGGACAAAAGTTCGACCTAAAATGCATTTCTAAGTATAAAATGGGCTCATTTGGAGGAATGTTAATGTTTTTCTCAAAAATAAACGAACAAGTCGTCCAAGACTCGATTTCTGCTTTGGGGAACAAAGTGACCAGCAACAATTTTCCAAGTATTTCCGTCCTACACCTCGTAGTTCATGGATTCTTGCCTCAGAAACGCGCGTCCATGAGCCTAAACATGTCACTGACAGATTTGCATGAACTAGATAGGTTGCGAAGAGAGAAACTTGTAGAAGGACTAACGTGCAGACAAAAACGGACGAAAATCCACCAGTACTATAGCTTTCGAAAAATGGACCAACGTTCGGCCTAAAATGCATTTCTAGCTAAAAGTCAAGCTCATTTGGAGTAATTTTTAAGTTTTTCCCATAAATAATTTCCAAATACGTCCCAGACTCAATTTCTTCTTTGGGAATGAAGTGACCAGCAACAATTTTCCTTTAGTATTTTCGTCCTACACCCCATAGTTCAAGGATTCTTGCCTCATAAACGCGCGTCCATGACCCTAATCATGTCTTTGACACATTTTCAAGAACTATATAGGTCGCGAAGAGTGAAACTTGAGGTAGCACTAATGTGCCAACCAAAACGGACGAATATCCACCAATACTAGAGCTTTCGAAAAATGGACCAAAGTTCGGCCTAAAATGCATTTATAGCTATAAAACGGGCTCATTTGGAGTAAGCTTTTAATTTTTTCCCAAAAACAATTTACCAAAGATGTCTCGGACTCAGCGTTTGCTTTGGGGAACAAAGTGACCAGCAACGATTTTCTTTTGGTATTTTTGTTCTAACCCCCATAGTTCAAGGATTCTTGGCTAAAAAATGCACGTCCTTGACCCTAAAACTGTCTCTGATACATTTGCATGAACTATATAGATCACTACGAGTCAAACTTGAGGTAGGACAAATGTGCGTACCAAAACTGACGAAAAACGACCAGTGGTATAGCTTTTTAAAAATGGACCAAAGTTCGACCTAAAATGCATTTGTAGGAATAAAATGGGCTCATTTGGAGGAATGTTGAAGTTTTTTTCAAAAATAAACGACCAAACACGTCCATGACTTTGGTTCTGCTTTAGGGAAGAAAATGACCTACAATGATTTCTCTTTGGTATTTTCGTCCTACACCCCATAGTTCAGGGATTCATGTCTCAGAAACATGTCTCTAACACATTTGCATCAACTATATAGGTCGCGAAAAGAGAGACTTGAGGTAGGACTAACGTGCGGACCAAAACGGACGAAAATCTACCAGTACTATAGCTTTCGAAAAATGGACTAAAGTTCACCCTAAATTGCATTTCTAGCTATAAAACGTGCTCAATTGGAGTAATTTTTATGTTTTTCCAAAAAATAATTTACCAATGACGTCCCAGACTCGGTTTCTGCTTGGGGAAACAAAGTGACCAGCAACGATTTCACTTTGGTATTTTCGTCCTACACCCAATAGTTTAGGGATTCTTGGATCATAAATGTGTGTCCTTGACCCTAATCATGTCTCGGACACATTTGCATGAACTATATAGGTCGCTAAGAGTGAAACTTGGGGTAGGACTAATATGCAGACCAAAACGAACGAAAATCGACCAGTGGTATTGCTTTTGAAAAATGGACCAAAGTTCAACCTAAAATGAATTTCTAGGTATAAAATGGGCTCATTTGGAGGAATGTTGAAGTTTTTCCCAAAAGTAAATGACCAAAGATGTCCCAAACTTAGTTTCGAATTTGGGGAAGAAATTAACCTACAACGATTTCACTTTGGTATATCGTCCTACACCATGTAGTTCAGGGATTCTTGCCACAGAAACGCGCGTCCATGACCCTAAACATGTCTCGGACACATTTGTTTGAACTATATAGGACGCAAAGAGAGAGACTTGAGGTAGGACTACGTGAGGACCAAAATGGACGAAAATCCACAAATGGTGTAGCTTTTTACAAATGGACCAAAGTTCAACCTAAGTTCAGGTAAAAAATATGCTAATTTGGAGGAACGTTGAAGTTTTTCTCAAAAATAAACGACCATAGACCATCTAGACTAAGTTTCGGCTTTGGAGAAGAAAATGACCTACAACGATTTCATTTTGTTATTATCGTCCAACACCTCGTAGTTCAGGGATTCTTGCCTCAGAAACACGCGTCCATGACCGTAAACATGTCTCTTACACGTTTGCATGAACTATATAGGTCGCGAAGAGAGAGACTTGAGGTAGGACTAACGTGCGAACCAAAACAGACGAAAATCCACCAGTGGGGTAGCTTTTTTAAAATGGACCAAAGTTCAACCTAAAATTCATTTATAGGTAAAAAATGGGCTCATTTGGAGGAACATTAAACTTTTTCCCAAAAATAAACGACCATAGACGTCCCAAACTCAATTTTTTCTTTAGAAAACAAAATGACCTGCAACAATTTTCCTTTGGTATTTTCGTCCTACACACCGTAGTTCAGGGATTATTGCCTAAAAAACGCGCGTCCATGACCTTAAACATGTCTCTAACACATCTTCATGAACTATATAGGTCGCAAAGAGAGAAACTTGAGGTTTGTTGTCACGCTAAACATGTCTCTGACACATTTACGTGGGTAGCTTAATTCTACATTTCAGGGCTCTCCACGTGAGAAAAGCTAACAAACCACCACAAGAATTCTTGTCACGCTCTCTACCACTGGATAATGTGGCAAGTTGTAGCAAATTTTATCAAAGTAAAAAACTTGTTACACTCGTTCTTGAAAAACCGACGGGTCCACTGTAACAAGATGACAACGTCTGATATTAAAGAAAGTGAAATGGATGACTTCTCTAGAAAATAGACTTTAATGTTCGATTGTCGTGTATGGAGAACTAATTCTTACGACCTACTTTCCGATCGATCTGCAATCGACTACAAGTCCAACGCAAAATGTCTAAAAGTAGTTTTACTCGTCAAGACTATTACACAACAACACTGACGGTCTAGCAGCTGTGTGTGGGAATCGAACCTACGACCACGTGGTTTAAAGCCACACACTCTACCACTGAGCTAACACAACACGATGCACCACCTTATGTTTTTCCAATTTTTATCACCTTACTTTTACACGAATGCGGATGCTTTGTAGAAAATAATTAAAGCTTCGAACAGTGTGATAATGTGTAACAATTACGTGGGGAGCTTAATTCTAACATTTCTGCTCTCTACGTGAGATAAGCTAACAAACCACCACATGGATTCTTGTCACGCTCTCTACCACTGGATAATGTTGCAAGTTGTAGGAAATTCCATCAAAATAAAAAACTTGTTACACTAGTTCTTCAAAAAACCAACGGGCCCACTGTAACAAGATGACAAACGCCTGATATTAATGAAAGTGAAATGGATGGCTTCTCTAGAAAATAGACTTTAATGTTCGATTGCCGTGTGTGGAGAACTAATTCTTACGATCCACTTTTCGATCGACCTGGAATCGACTACAAGTCCAACGTAAAAAGTCCCAAAGTAGTTTTACTCATCGAGACTATTACACAACAGTACTGACGGTTTTGGAAATAAATGATTAGGAAGAAAGTAAATTTGGCACGGGTAAAATTGTAAAATCTAGCAGCTGTATGTGGAAATCTAACCCACAGCCATGTGGTTTAAAGCCACGCACTCAACCACTGAGCGAACATGGCACGATGCACCAGCTTATGTTTTCCAATCCTTATAACCTTACTTTTACACAAATTCGGATGCTTTGTAAAAAAAAGTTAAAGCTTCGAACAGTGTGATAATGTGTAACAATTACGTGGAGAGCTTAATTCTAACATTTCAGTGCTCTCCACGTGAGATACGCTAACAAACCACCACATGGATTCTTGTCACGCTCTCTACCACTTGATAATGTGGCAAGTTTTAGGAAATTTCATCAAAATAAAAAACTTGTTACATTGGTTCTTCAAAAAACCGACGAACCCACTGTAACACGATGACAAACGTCTGATATTAAAGAAATGAAATTGATGATTTCTCTAGAAAGTAGACTTTAATGTTCGATTGCCATGTGTGGAGAACTAATTCTTACGACCACACTTTTCGATCGACCTGGAATCGACTACAAGTCCAACGCAAAAAGTCTCAAAGTAGTTTTACTGGTCGAGATTATTACACAACAATACTGACGGTTTTGGAAGGAAAGATTAGGAAGAAAGTAAATTTTTGCATGGGTAAAATTGTAAAATCTAGCTGCTATGTGTGAGAATCAAATCCACGACCACGTGGTTTAAAGCCACGCATTCTACCACTTAGCTAACACAACACGATGCACCAGCTTATGCTTTCCAATCTCTATTACTTTACTTTTACATGAATTCGGATGCTTTGCAGAAAAAGTTAAAGTTTCGAACAGTGTGATAATGTGTAACAATTACGTGGGGAGCTTAATTCTAACATTTCAGTGCTCTACACGTGAGAAAAGCTAACAAACCACCACATGAATTCTTGTCACGCACTCTACCATTGGATAATGTGGCAAGTTGTAGGAAATTTCATCAAAATAAAAAACCTGTTACACTAGTTCTTCAAAAAATCGACGGACCCACTGTAACACGATGACAAACGTCTGATATTAAAGAAAGTGAAATTGATGATTTCTCTAGAAAATAGACTTTAATGTTCGATTGCCGTGTGTGGAGAACTAATTCTTACGACCTACTTTCCGATCGACTTGGAATTGACTACAAGTCCAACGCAAAAAGTCTCAAAGTAGTTTTTGATCGACCTGGAATCGACTACAATTCCAACGCAAAAAGTCTCAAAGTAGTTTTACTCATCGAGACTATTACACAACAGTACTGATGATTTTGGAAGGAAATGATTAGAAAGAAGGTGAATTTTTGCACGGGTAAAATTGTAAAATCTAGTTTCTGTGTGTGAGAATCGAACCCACGACCACGTTGTTTAAAGCCACGCACTCTTCCACTGAGCTTACACAGCACGATGCACCAACTTATGTTTTCCAATCTTTATCACCTTACTTTTACACGAATTCGGATGCTTTGTAGAAAAAAGTTAAAGCTTCGAACAATGTGATAATGTGTAATATTACGTGAGGAGCTTAATTTCATTTCAGTCCTCTCCATGTGAGATAAGCTAACAAACCACCACATGGATTCTTGTCACGCTCTCTACCATCGGATAATGTTGCAAGTTGTAGGAAATTTCATCAAAATAAAAAACTTGTTACACTGGTTCTTCAAAAACCGACAGATCTACTGTAACACGATGACAAACGTCTGATATTAAAGAAAGTGAAATGAATGACTTCTCTAGAAAATAGACTTTAATGTTCGATTGCCGTGTGTGGAGAACTAATTCATACGACCCACTTTATGATCGACCTGAAATCGACTACAAGTCCAACGCAAAAAGTCTCAAAGTAGTTTTACTCGTCAAGACTATTACACAACAGTACTGTTGTTGTGTGTGGGAATGGAACCCACGACCACGTGTTTAAATTCACGCACTCTACCACTGCGCTGATGCACCAGGTTTTGTCTTCCAATCTTTATCACTTTGCTTTTACACGAAAAAAGTCCTAAAGTGTTGTATCGACAAGTTCTACTTTCCTTGAAGAAGGCCACATGAAAGATCATAAACCATGATGCAAAATAGTATTAGGTGAACTACTAATGAATCAAAAAGAATTTTTGTTGAAGCTTGTCCCTCATCAAGAGTTGATGAAACCAACAAATTAGGTCAGTCTCGTCCTTCTCAATCCATGAAAGTTCATCAAGGTAGTGGAAAGATTCTATAACAACCTAACTGCTACTTGGGTTTAACTAAAACTCGGGTTGTCATACGAAATGATGGCATTGAGAATTTATTGTCCTTTAAACAGGCAATGGATGATGTAGACAAGGACCAATGGGTGGATCTTGAAATAGAGTCTATGTACTTCAATTTAGTGTGGGAGCTTGTAGATCTACCTGAAGGGATTAAATCCATAGGGTGCAAATGGATCTATAAGAGAAAGAGAGATTTAGCTGGGAAGGTACAGACCTTCAAAACTAGGCTTGTAGCAAAAGGTTATACCCAAATAGAAAGGGTTGACTATGAGGAAACTTTCTCCCATGTTGCTATGTTAAAGTCTATAAGAATTCTCTTATCCATAGCCACATTTTATGATTATGAAATATGGAAAATGAATATCAAGACTACTTTTCTCAATGACAATCTTGAAGAGAGTACCTTTATGTCTCAGCCCGACAGATTCATAACTCAAGATCAGGACCAAAAAGTTTGCAAGTTGAATTGATCCATTTATGGGTTGAAACAAGCATCCAGATCTTGGAATATTAGATTTGATACTGCGATCAAATCTTATAGTTTTGACAAAAATGTTGATAAGCCTTGTGTATACAAGAAAATCGACAAAGATAAAGTAGTTTTCTTAGTACTTTATGTGGACAATATCCTTCTCATTGTACATGACGTAGGATGCCCGACTGACGTTAAAACCTTACTAGCAGTCCAATTCCAAATGAAAGATTTGAGAGAGGCTCAGTTTGTATTTGAGATAAAAAATATTGGAGATTGCAAAAATAAAACGATACCATTGTCTCAAGCAACCTATATCAAAAAAATGTTGGTTCGATATTCGATGCAGAACTCTGAGAAGGATTTATTATCTTTCAGGCACGGGGTTCACTTGTCTAAGGAACAGTGTCCTAAGACGCCTCAAGAAATTGAGGATATGAGATGTATTCCCTATTCCTCAACTGTGCACAACTTAATATATGTTATTCTCTGCACTAGGCCAGACATTTGTTATGCAGTAGGAATAGTAAGTAGGTACCAGTCCAATCAATGGTTAGACCACTGTACGACGGTTAATATTATTCTCAAGTATCTAAGAGAACGAGGGACTACATGCTTGTGTATGGTGCTAAAGATTTGATCCTTATGGGATACACTAAGTCTGATTTCCAAACTGAAAGAGATTCTAGGAAATCAACGTTAGGATTAGTGTTCACCCTGAACGAGAGAGCTAGAGTATAGCATAGTATCAAGCAAGGAGGCATAGCGAACTCCACTATGGAGGCTGAATACGTCGCTGCTTGCGAAGCAGCAAAAGAAGCAGTTTGGCTCAGAAAATTCTTGCATGATTTGGAAGTTGTTCCAAACATAAACTTGTCCGTCACTTTGAATTGTGACAACAGTGGGACAGTAGCCAATTCTAAAAAATCTTGCAGCCACAAACGAGGGAAACACAAGAGAGGAAGTATCACCTGCTAGAGAGATTGTGCAACGAGGGGATGTGGTAGTCACCAAGATCCTTTTGAAGCACTACATTGCTGATCCATTTACTAAGACTCTCCTGGCTAAAGCGTTCGACGGTCATCTAAAAAGCCTAGGTCTACAGGATATGTACATTAGGTAATATAAGACACGTGGAGACGTGTAATGGGTATAAGGATGCCCTAGTTTATTGTATTTGTATATATACATTTTATGTAATATACTTGTACATTTTACCATTTCCATGTTTGTGGATTGCTTTATTATGTACATCCTTTAGACTACCACAATAGACTAGAGTTTTATTTCAAGTGAAAGTTTGTTGGGTTTTATGTCTTATAACTCGTAGATAAGAAATGTTATCTATTGACCGTTATTAATAAAGAGTTATTATTTCAAAAAAAAAATTATTGATTATTTGATTATTTTTGTCTTATTAACCCAAATCCAATAAACTAACATCCAAAGCTGATTTATGAGTCTCGAACTCTATGTGGAGACATACAGGAATCAATGTTTAAGATACAACTTAAAGGGTCTAAAGTATAGGGATAAGGTTGGGTACCTTATCCTGGTAAACCTATGGATACAACGCACTTTGTATTTATGATACAAACACAATGATCCAACATGATCGTATAGGTGACTCGCGAATGGGGGTATCCTATGCAATGAGTTTGCATACGACCCAAATCGTAACCACTGATGTAACTCCGTTGACTAGTTAGATTTCTATTTCAATAGTAACCACGATGCACCAGCTTATGTTTTTCAATCTTTATCACTATACTTTTACACGAATTCGGATGCTTTGTAGAAAAAAGTTAAAGCTTCGAATAGTGTGATAATATGTAAAAATTACATGGAGAGCTTTATTCTAACGTTTTCGTGCTCTCCACGTGAGAAAAGCTAACAAACCACCACATTGATTCTTGCCAAGCTCTCTACCACTGGATAATGTGGCAAGTTGTAGGAAATTTCATCAAAATAAAAAACTTGTTACACTGGTTCTTTAAAAAATTCACGGATCCACTGTAACACGATGACAAACGTTTGATATTAAAGAAAATGAAATGGATGACTTCTCTAGAAAACAGACTTTAATGTTGGATTGTCATGTGTGGAGAACTAATTCTTACAACTCAATTTTTGATCGACCTGAAATCAACTACAAGTTCAATGCAAAAACCGACATATAATAAACTATAAGTCCAACACAAAAAGTCTCAAAGTAGTTTTACTCATCGAGACTATTACACAATAGTACTAACAGTTTTGGAAGGAAATGATTAGGAAGAAGGTGCATTTTTGCATGACTAAAAGTGTAAGACCTAGTTGTTGTGGGAATCGAACCCACGACCACGTTGTTTAAAGCTACGCACTTTACCACTAAGCTACCTCGGCACGATGCACCAGGTTATGTTTTCCAATCTCACTTTACTTTTACACCAATTTGGATGCTTTGTAGAATAAAGTTAAAGCTTCGAACAGTGTGATAATATATAACAATTACATGGGGAGCTTAATTCTAACATTTTAGTGCTCTCCACGTGAGAAAAGCTAACAAATCACCACATAGATTCTTGTCACGCTCTTTACAACTGAATAATGTGGTAAGTTGTAGAAAATTTCATCAAAATGAAAAACTTGTTACACTGGTTCTTCAAAAAATTGACGGATCCACTGTAACACTATGAAAAACGTCTAATATTAAAGAAAATGGAATAGATGACTTCTCTAGAAGATAGACTTTATTGTCTTAAATATAAAATGGTGTTTTTCCTTTCTTTTTTTCCTTTTTTTTTCTTGCCTTTATTTTTATTTTTTTTCTTTCCAGCCTTTTGCTTGATCTACTTACAAAAAGATTGACTACTAGCTCAATTTTTTGCCCCAGTTTGTGGAACCTTTTGCACAGTAATGCATATGACAACTTTACCCAATGAGCTTGGTGGCTTTGACTATTTGATGGTTTTTTCAACTTGATGTGTCTCTGATCGATATCTTGCCCCTGTTTATGGGATCATTTTGTGCAACAATGTAGATGACAACTTTACCCAATGAGCTTGATGTTTGACGATTTGATGATTTTTTCAATGTGATGAATCTCTTGTTGATATCTTGCCCCTATTTATGGGATATTTTGTAGGACCATGCAAATGACAACTTTACCTAATGATCTTGATGACTTTGACGATTGGATGATTTTTTCAATTTGATGAATGTTTGGTTGATATCCTTCTCCTAGTTAGGGGATTCTTTTGTGCAACAATGCAGATGATAACTTTACCCAATGAGCTTGATGACTTTTCAATTTGTTGATTTTTTGCAATTTGATGAATCTCTCATTGCTACTTTTCCCTAGTTAATGGAATCATTTGTAAAACATTGAGTACTTTGCAAGCTTGTCATCACCTCAATGTGATCAATCTTAGCTTGTATTACAATCTTGCTCTACCTTGATAAATCTTGTGCAACTTTGATTTAAATCAAAATATGATCAATTTATTGCGGAATTCTGTAATTAGAAAGACATTAAAAGAAAATTCACTACTGCATACACTTCTAAAAAAAAATGGAGTGGCATAGCAGATAAACATAAACTTGTTAGAGAAAACAAGGACAATGTTGGGAGCTGCAGGCTTAAAAAAAACTTTCTGGACAGAAGCTGTTAATATCGCCTGTTATGTACTGAACTGTTCTCCATCAACTGCAATTAAGTTGAAGACACCAATGCAAATGTGGACGGGTAAGCCAGTTGATTATTCAAACCTTCATATATTTAGAAGTCCAGTGTATGTTATGTACAATGCCCAAGAAACAACAAAGTTGGATAAAAAATCCAGGAAATATCTATTTTTGGGATATGCTAATGGTGGAGGGCTATCGCCCATGGGATCTCATTGTCCAAAAGGTTATCATCAGCAGAGATGTAATCTTTATGGAAGATAAGACACAAGTAGCATATGATAGCACTGTTAATGAAAGCTCAGAGACTACAATAGTACATGTGGAGAAAGAATTTGAAGATGACACTTCTAAAGCTAAGCCAATACACGAGATCCAAGAACCTGTTGAGCAATAAGTATCAGAAATTTGTCGATTTGGTCTGACAACAAGACCACCAAGTTGGCAATCTGAGTATGTTATAGAGATCAATGTTGCATATTCTCTTCTAACCGAGGATGGGGAGCCATTAACTCTCAAAGAGGCAATGACTAGTTTAGATGCTGCTCAGTGGATGACAACAATGCAAGAAGAAATAGAAGCTCTTCATAAGAACAAGACTTGAAAACTCGTATCGCTACTGTAAGGGAGAAGACTCATTGAAAACAAGTGGGTGTATAAGATAAAACGCAATAATGATGACCAAGTGGAGTGATATCGTGCAAGATTGGTGGTAAAGGGATATGTCCAGAAATAAGGTATTGACTTCAATGTGATATTTTCTTCAATAGTTCGACTTACTACTATTAGAATAGTTTTGGCAATGTGTGCTACATTTGACTTACACTTGGAGCAGTTAGATGTAAAAACTACATTTCTCCAGGGAGATATTGTAGAAGAAATATATATGCTCAAACTAGAAGGTTTTGATGTAAAGGGAAAAAAGAACTTGGTTTGCAGGTTAAACAAATCTTTGTACGATATCAAACAAGCGTGGAGGTATTGGTGTTGGGTTTTATGTCCTAAAACTCGTAGATAGTAAATGTAAATCGTTGACCGTTATTAATAAATAATTATTATTTCAATGAATAGTAATTGATTATTTTTGTCTAATTAACCCAAATCATGTAATATCAACAAAATTGGTGGATACTAATGTTCAAACTTTGGATAATTATTGGCTAGCTCTATTATGCATGATAGTGTAAAGTTGGGTTCTAACAATCCTAGAAAATGATAATGCCCCCAAATTAACTCCAATGTCAAAAGAATAACAAAGGAGTCAACTTGAGTGAGAATTTTTCATGTACCTGCACGAAAGCCAGAGTCCTTCGAAGGTTAACACTACTCTATTCTCAATTCTAGTCCTATAAGATAGTAGCCTGGGTAGAGGGCTGGTGAATATGTGTAGATGCATGGTAATATACAAAATAAAATTGCACATATAGAATAGTACAAAAATATTTATCATGATTGGTCACATAATTAAAAAATTATTGGTCTATGTAGATTCAAATATGAGTTCGAAAGTCATTTGTGTATAGGAAAGGTGTTAGCACCCTACAACATCTGTGAAAGCTGTTACTAAATTTTATCTATTATTATTCAGTTTTAAAAAAATAAGGTCTACAAAATTTATTTTTAAATGTCTCATGTTTACTAGTTCACATGTTAGAAATAAAGTGTGAACTAATAATTATGAGTGGCATCAGAGCCATTAATAAAAATGAAATTTTATTTTGAATTTCTAAAATAATTTTCTACACCTCAAAAGTATTCTAGCATCAAACTTTGATGTTTTAAATCTCCGTCATCGGTGTTTGAATGAAAAATTTCATGTATTTAAGGAATTAATAAATTAGAAAAAGAACACTACACAATCTCATTTTAATTAAAAGTATTGTTATTGATTGCTGAAATTCAAATTTTTTATTTTATGCAAATTATTTCAAATTTAGAATTTTAAATTAGAAATGTTTCATATACTAATGGATTTTTAATAATAAAACCAAAATACTACTTTTTTTATGTAATTTAAAAAAAAAACAATTTATCAACTGAAGAATTTTCATATATTTATGAATTAGAATAATCAACAAAAATAACACTATTGATTCTCAAATCTATTATTTAAATTAGTACTATTTTATTAATTATTATCTATAGGGAAAATATCAATTTGAAACCTAAACTTTGGATGTTGAATCAATTTAAACCATAAACTTTGGGTTGTCCCAATTTAAACCTCAAACTAATACTTATATAAAATAGACCCTGAACTTTTATACCAATTTAAACATTTAACTTTGTATCAATTTAAACCCTCGGATTTTGTTATTGTATCCAAATAAAACATAAATGAAGGTTTTCTTTTCTCTTGCTTCTTCTTTGAGCTTTATTTGTTCTTTTTCTGCAGATTTAAATTGAAATAATTATGAAAGTTTAAGGTTTAAATTGATACCCTTATAAAAGTTCAATGACTAATTTGATATGACTATTAGTTTTGGATTTAAATTAATACAATCCTAAATTTCAGAGCTTAAATCGATAAAATTATTAATTAAAAGTTTAAATCGATAAATTAAAAGTTTAAATCGATATGATCCAAAAATTCAGTGTCTAAATTGATATTTTTTCTTATTTATATTTCTTGAGCTTTACTATTTATGTGATGAAATATTTCATTTACTCTTATGTACATATCAAACTCGGCAAAGTGTGAATATAAAAAATTTGACAAACGTGGCAAGCTAATCTTTTTACAAAAACCAAAATTTAAGAATTTCTCTACCAAAAAAAAAAAAAAAATGTACTAAAACTAAAATACTTACAACAAAACAAATCAAATAGAAGGTGAAAAAACGAAGCGTCAAAGCCATCGCTCACTCACACAAGAGTCATACAAGTCGAAGCCGTCTTAGCCAATACTCTAACCACAACGGATCTATACCTGAGAGGCTTAATCAACCTCCACGGGCTGATTCCGCTGCCGTAGCCATCGGCGGCGGCTACAGTTACCGTCGTCCCCTCCGGAACCACGTGGAACATCGGCGTCGGTGCTAACCTAGCCTGTCTCTTCCGAATCTCACTCATCTCTATTCTCGACGGAGTTTTTGTTAATCCTATCAACGCCATCGGCCTCCTCGAATTACTCCGTTGATTTCCAAATAATCCACCGACTGCAGGCGAAGAAAACGATCTCGATCCATTTCCATACCGAAAGCTCTGGTTTCGAATAATCGATGATTCCGATCTATTTCCGAAACTTTGCCCTAGCGAAGCAGAGTCTTCATCTCGGAACGCGTTCAAAATCCTCCCGCAGAAAACAATTTTATTTGGAGGTAAGGATGAACTCGTTTTCCGCTTCAAATCGGTGCGAAATTCGAAGAAATCTTGGCGATCGTCGTGATCACTGCAGGAATCGCCGGCTTCCGATTGTGGTTCCTGAATTGGAAAATCGCGGAAAGAGAGAGTGTCTTCGTCGTCTTGAACGTCAACGACGTCCAACACATCTGGATTATACTTCATTAACTCCATTGAAGCAGAAAATTTTGTTTGAGAAGAGAAAATTAAGGTGAAATGAAGATGGAGATGGAGATGGAATTGGTGGATTAAATAAAGGGAGAAAAAGGAAAGGAGGAGGATGCTTCGTGTGGAGAGGTTCTGGAAGGGCGAAGGTTGGATTTGATCTGGCATGGATTTTAATTTAGTGTATTTTGAGCTTAAGCGTGTATGCCAAGATTTTCAAAACGAAGACTTTCTAGAAACAGAGTTAAGACAAGAGAGTGTCTAATAAAACTTCCGTTATTATTATCTTTATACAATATTTTAGTTTTTTTTTTTTTTTTTCTTGTTAAGTTTATGAGTTAGATTGATTAATAAATTAATATAATTTGGGAGTCATCTACTAATAATATTTTTTGCAGAACGACCAACAAATAAATATGTGAAGAGTTGGAGTTGGATGATGTGTATTCAGCCATTGAATCATGGTATGTTATGGAAGGAGCCATTACATGAAGTAAAGACAAGAAGATTCAAGATATTCACAGTGCATCTCTAAAAGTTCGTTAATAATAAGTAAGAAGAGATAAATAATTTTAACCCATGTTTATGTACAAGGTTGGTTCAATTGAGTCAATAAGATATTTGAGTGTAGAGGACACAGAAAAAGTCTATAGTTTGTATGATGATACAAAAGACAAAAAAACCTAGGACTAAATTGTAAAGAATGCGGTGTCAAGTGTGAACTTCAATCGAATTTGTGATATCAAACTTATCAAATGTATACATCAAACTTCCTGTCTTTTATTGGAGTTATTTAAGACCATCTTGAAGCATTTATGCATTTAGAGTTTTGTATTTCGACTTATTAAATGATATGGAATTTAAAATTTCTAGTTCCTACTTTCTACTGTATACATTTAAGACATGTTTATCAATCTGTAATGAAAATTAGTCTATCGTAATGAAATTCATGTGTAGATCAATCATAGTGAGCCTAAATCGTTAATGTGTTTGATTGTTTTTTATCGTATTTACTTAGAATTCTGAATCTGTCACATCTACTGTTATCGTTAGCATTTGATCCTAAGTGGTAATAGTAACAGTAACAATAAATGTAAAGGTAAATAGTAAATGTAACATATTCATAATTCTCATATGATTACAATAACAATATATGTAACGACAAAGATAATAGTGAAGTTAGTGGATCCCACACAATTTTCAAGGATAGTCAAATTGAGAACTCTTTGTTCCTCATTTAGATTGCTTGATTTGATTACAGATTTGGAGGCAGGACCAACAATTCTTCGTTACAATTACGGAACATAAGTAAACGACAACAAATGTAATCAATTGAGACTCACTTTTTACATTTCCATTTATGGATTACGTTTCACTTGAGGTAAACGTGGCCTTTCTTATATTTGAACAGTGTTTGAGTTATGGATCTTTGCACATCTATTGACCTTTGAAATGACTTGTAACTCTCTTCAAAACTCATATTAATGATGTTAAAACTCTTTGTTTCTTCAACTCTTATGTTGTTGTCTTTTTTAAAAAAAAAAAAAAAAAAATTAGTTTTAGATTAAACATTCATTGAATTAGTCTTGATCAAGCTAATTCTGGATTGAATTGTCTTAGATCTAAGAGTGATTCATCCTTTTAACTAAGCTCTTGGTGTTAGAATTGTACATTGAGTTAAACTTATTTGTGAGTGTTTGAAAGAATCCTAAGACTTCTAGCCTCGCATTAATCAAGCATTGTAAATGCTTAGCATGAGAGCAATTTAATGAACGAATTTATATTTCCATGGGATGAAAAAAGACTAGAGAAAGTATATAAGAGGAACCATCTCTATTGATGATCCTCCGAACGATTTGAATTTAATTTCATTCCAGAAACATATCCGAGCATGGTAAGACTGAAACATTAATAGACTCACCGGATGTAAAGAAAGCATTTAATAAACCATTGTCTGTATTTTTCAATAATAGTATCAATGAAGATTTGCAACTAATTTTCATAGTGATAATTATGTCCTTTGATAAATCCTTAATTTTTTTTAATTTTAAATTTAACTATATTAAAATAATTTAAATGATAAATTTATATTAATATAAGCGGTTGTTTGTTTCACGGGCTTTTTAGATATTCATGGAGTTAGATATGTAGCCCATCGTGTTTGTTTTGAAATATTGTAGAATGCTCCAGCATCTAAAGATTATTGGACATCCTAAGATGCTTAGATGAAAGACATCTAGAGAGTTTTGGATGCCCTCCTACAACATGGATTTTTAGATTTTCGAGATCGCAATTTATATTTTTGTCCATTTTTTTTACTTTCTATTTTACATATATATATATATATATATATATATTAATCTTCATTTGCATTATATAACTAAAATAAATAGTCAACCATATATGTTGGTTTTTTTTTATTTTGTTATACCACAATTTTTATTATTTTTAACAACATATTCACATTTAAATTTAAATTAATATTTATTTTATAATAAAAATTTAAACTATGATATATTATTTTGTTGAGAAAAATAAGATATAAAAATATATACATTGATTAATTTTAAAAGAAAATCAAATTGATAAAAACAAATATGTTATACAGTTCAAAATTAAATCAATTATAAATTAATAAATAGTCGTTTTTGCATTTTTGGAACATTATGTAAATTTAAAACATTCTGAAGTATGAATCATATGAAACAAATCCAGTAATCAAAATATTCTTAAATATGTACAAAAAATATTACTACAAAACAAATATGATCATCTATAATTTTGTATATCTATATAATTTTGATATCTAAAATTCAAATTATCTACTTTCTTTTTAAAAAAAAAAAAAAACCTAAAATCTATCCACAAATTAAATAAAAAAAATATTTCACAAACTCAACATTTATAAATTTGCACATACGTAGCTTATTACTCATGCTTAGGCTTTTTCAACCCTGTCTGGATAAACTTGCACTCCTAATACAACTTTCTTAAACCTAGGTTATCTATAAAATCCAACTTAACATCTACAAGCTCAAGATATTCCAAACAATTATATCTCAAATACAATTAAGTAGCTAGTTTTCTTAAAAGAATATAAACCTAAGTTAGTTCAGACATTTGTGTATATTTTCTAAAATTAAAGATTAGATTATTCGATTTAAATCTCCATGTCACATGGTTTTGATTTAGAAAACAAAGTGTTCTCCACTCAATTATAAATTTTACCTTAATCTATAAGATATTTGAAGACTTCTAACTCTAAATATAATATAATTTTCCAAGATGAAACCTAAAAAAACAAAAAAAAACAATCAAAGTTATAAAATATATTAATATAGTGTAGTATTTTCCAAATGACTTAACTTTCAACAACTAGACATTTTGCCATCTAGAATCCATATTTTAGGAATATATTTATTTTGAGAAAAATAGTTTAATCTATCAATATCTATATTGATGGAATATATAAAAGCCACAATATGCATATTACTTTAGAGGCAATATTGTTGTTTTAATACATAATTAATTACTAATTGAGGAGCAAGAAAATGGTATGTAGTTTGGAGATTGACATTATCAGAAAGATGAGGAGAATGGAGGGCTCTAATTACCTTGTTTGAATTGCTCTATGCATTATTCATTTTCATTAACACATGTAATATAACATGTATATTCACATTAATAAAAACTCTATATGGTATACATGCTTTAATCCTACATTAAAATTTTATAATATAATTGTAACGCTTGAGTTTAGGAGGAGACATGAATGAACTAATATTACATTCGAATGAGAGGGATCCTAAGGATATAAAAGTAAGATTAAGTAAGAATTTAAAAAATTGAAAGTTACTACTTATACCAACAAGGTGCACATTCCTTTTCAGGATCTCAATCATAAGAACTTGCGTGCTTAACTTAGAACAATTCTATGGTCGGTGACCTCCTGAAAATTTTCTTAGGATGCATGTAAGTAACAACATAGCATGTGAGATGTTACAATAACACTTATATTAAAATCATGCATGTATATACTTTAAGAATTAATCTAAGCTTTAAATATGATGTATGATCATGCTTAATTAATAGTGGAGTTTTAAAACTATATGACATATCATATGCAACATATAATCGATATAATTAAGCATACATCTCATGTACATCAAAACTAAATTACTATAACTAATTATATTAATTTAATTATATAAAGTTAAAATTACATTAATTTTTAACTAAATAGAAACTTCTACGATAATCGACGATCGCCTACAACCAACGATCAGAATCCTTTAGGGCACAGTAGCGCTAGCCTCTTGTTGTTATTGTCGCGTCGTCGACGCTGCGGCATTGGACTTCAACGACATGCAAATTTTCTTGGAGTGCAGTAGCGCTTCGTCAAGAAATGGCATATCACTACGACAAGGCAGCACGACGCTGACATAGAAAACTTTTGTGTTCTTCATTTGAGTAGTCCTTCCTTTGAATTTTAATCCTCTTCGCATGAAAAACTTCACCATGAACGACATAGACTTTACAAATTCAATTTACTATACAATGTGTAAAACAAACGGGCCCTTACATTTGAAAAGTTAACCATGCATCATTCTTGCCACCTTTTGTATTAGATCTTCCCCTACTTGTACACTCCAAAAGACAATCGCTTCTTCTAGTTTCTTTCCTTCTTACCGACAATAATTTGACACGAACCTTTATTCTAGAAAGAATTGGAAAAGATGAAATCAATTTTTACTTGATGAGGAAAGGACAAAAGATATGTATATATCTCTGGAATTATGTACAGTCCACCAAAGTATGTTCCGAAATTATGTAATGATAATTATATATATATATATA
>JBBPDJ010001634.1:0-43911 GCA_037974625.1 Cucumis cinereus | reverse complement strand
TCTGTATCCCCTATTTAAGTCATCTATGACCAATTTTCTCTATTTTTCTTCCTAACTTATTTTTACTACTTTTTTTTTCTTCTTTCACTTGCCTTTTATTAGAGTTCGGGTGTGGAAATTTATCTCAAATATTTTATTGCTCAAAAGATAATGTTGCAACTAGTTATATTATTTAGATTACTATATAAGACATCTTCTATTAGGTTTTGGTCCGTCTCATCATTATTTTTTCTATGATCCCAACACTTTTTTCCTGAATTTTTTTGTAATAGAAATTGTTCATCTCCATGAAATTAACTTTAATTTAGGTTTAAAATTTTGGCTATATAAATCAATCTTTTACACAAAAATGCAGCGAGAAAACATGTGCTTTGGTTTCCTATCTTATTAATGAATGTTAACGTGAATAGAGAAATAAATAAGTTCAAGGTAATTTTGCCACGCTCCCAGAAACGGGCTCTCGAGTCTCTTATGTCGACCTAACGCAACAACATTCCTCTACCTCCTTTCTTTGCATTTTGGCCTACATTCTCCATCCTCTTTTTATAGTTGGTCCTTAAGTACTCATATTTAGAATTTGACACCAACTTGTGTTCAGTTATGCTTGGATTAGTCCTATAACTTGGTTTCTTGAAATCTACTAAAAACATATTAAACTACATGAACTAGCAATAACAACTCTAGATTTAAAGGTAATTTGAGCACTGTTTAGGTGGTCTTCACCACCCCAAGCTTAAACATAAGCTAGCTGGAATGTGTTGGACATGACTGTTTCACGCAAACCACTGTTCATGTGAACTTCTCAGATATGCAGAAACTCATGAATAAATATTTTAGATCTTGGTCGAAAGTCAACGTGATCAATTCCAGTTTACATTTAACTATATTCAACAATCCTTGGTTGTGTGTCCTAATGTTACACCATCGAAGATTCTAAGCATTTTTTAAAACCTGTCCAGCTCCCTAATAATGAAGTCTATGCAGTTAAACCACGACCCTAAAAATGATAGATAGGATTAGGTAGTTGTTTGTTTTTTTTGTTTGTTTGTTTGTGATTATATTTTCTTTTTTCTCATGCGTTTGTCTAACTATCTTCTTATGAATACAATGCACGAATATTTTCACTCTCTTTCGTTTCTCTTATTGTGCGAAACAATTACTTCTCTATTAAATTTAGAATTATTTATCCTTTGCTTCGCGTCTCTACCTCAATGATAATAACTATGCGACACTGTTTAGAAGTTATGAGTATGTGTTTCATATTAGAAACTTAAACCTAGACTTGGAAAGATTTCTTGATTGGTTATGTGAGCAAGCTTTATCTCAAACCTTTCAATACAAAGTTTTAAATCTTTTGATCTTTTCAACAAAGAGAACCTTGTTGCACTCTAAATTTGGGGGTGCATGAAAGTTTGAGCTAATGAATTTTAAAAAATACAAAAACTATTATCTTCTACAGTTTAACATAATAATAATGAAAAGAACGCATTAAAAAGAATAATAACTCAACTTCAATGTCATCACATACTCAATTATGAGTGAAGAAGTGAACGACACTTGGAAATGAGTAGTAAATAACAACGAGCATAGCTCCAATGGCTAAGTGATGGGAAATCAAGCAATGATAAGAGTTCAGATATGAATGGAATGGATTCGTACAATACCAAAGAAATTCCTGCATTGACTTGAGGAAAAAAACATACAACTCCACTATCGAAGACATGAGTTAGTTTGAGAAAGGATCTTGCTTGATGTTTTCTGTCTCCATGTACCCCGTAGTTGGTATGCTAAATCGAAGGTTTAAATGTATGGATCAACGTTGCAAGATGCATGAGAAAGTAATAAAAGGGAGTTTTTTTTATCTTTGAATCATTAGGTCATTGAGGAAAAGAAAAATAAGATAGTTTAAAACTAAGCATTGAAATTTTTGAATATTAAGCTTGCCACACATAAGAATTGAAGAAATATTTTTAAGTTATGAACAAAGATTATGAGAAATATTGCAAACATGTAAAGTTCATAATCTATCTGTAACGACTCGATTTTCTAGATCGAACTGGGGTTGTTACTTCATCAAAATAGTAATTTCAAAAGCCAAAATCCTGCAAAAATCAAATCATTTTATTTAAACGAATAAGTAAAATGTTTACTCAAAGAAATTCAAATGTTTAAAATAAATAGATATATAAGTAAATAAGTAAAAACAACCTAAGCACTACTAAAGCATAAAATTTTTATAAGCTGAAATAAATAAATAAAAAATTCAAAAATCACATAGTTCTGTGAAGGTAAAAATTGAGCATAAGTGACACGTCTTTATAGTTCCCTATAGTATGGTCACTGGCCCTTCATGTCCTTCGTTGGTTTCCTTTTACCTTTTCGTGAAAAATAAACAGGAAAAGGGTGAGTATAAAAAATACCCAGTAAGGAACCCACTACTGGTCTACTAGGTGACTGTTAAATTCCTATAAGCTTATTCCCCATGCCACACAGTCTCGTAATTCGGTAGGAACACTCATATAAAACCTCAGTGAACCCATAGGAACACATGCAATACAGCCTAGTGAACCCATAGGGACACACACATAACAACGTAGTGAATCCATAGGAACACATGTAAATCAGCCTAGTGACCTCGTGGAAACCTAGCTAATCACTTAAATTAATTAAGATAATTAAAAATTACCTTAAATTTTGGGATGTTACATTATCGACGCATCTGGAGAGGTATAATAGCAAAAGAGAATTGTTTTCTATGTTCTGAATTCCTAAATACAAGCTTGCAGACATGCTTTCTTCTAAATTTGGAGGTGTGATGACTTATATTTATATAAGTTATCAAGCTATTTTATTTAGAATATTGAGAAAAAATTAACAGATAGTTTTGTTTTTGCAGTGTAATTCATAGAAAAATACTTAGTTTATGTCTCATGAGTTGCAAAAACCAAATTTTTAGTTACTAAGATCTTTTGTGATCTTTTGATGCAGAATGATAAAGTAAACACTGGACACAAACACAACGCATAGTAACAATAAAACCATATAACATAACAATTCACAATATAGAGCACAAGAAACTGAGTGAAGAGACTTGAAGTGATGTGTTAACCTGAAAGGACGTACGGTAGTTTGAACTTTACACTCTATCAAATACCTTTACACATTTGGGCAAGTCGTCAATGATGAATGAATAAGACAAAGTTGATGTCTAGAGAATACATGAAGAATATAATGACAACCATAATTCACCAACAGATTGGGTCTTCAATAGGTGTCTTCTACGTTCATATACTATATATACCCCATTAAAGATATTTTTCAAACCATTGAAGAAATAGTGAACGTGAGAAAGTTCTTATGATAATTCATAATGAAATTGTATATAATAATCTTTTTAAGACAACACTTGTGCTTCTAAGTGTGAGAGATCGTTAACTCAATCAATGAACCGATCAAGATAGCTTATGAGTAATTTTTAATCTTTTAGTTCCTAGAAAGTAAACGGTCAAAGATAAATCGAGAAAACCTTGTCTTCAACCATTATTTCACCTGAACATTGTACAACACCTTGATTTGAAGCTTGGAGCAAGACATCGTTACAGTTGCAGTCTTCTTTAATTTTATCTTATCTTCACATTTTTGTTGATCATATTCCATGTCTTCTATTATTTCTTTATCATATGCTTTAACTTCTTACTTTTAACAATACATCATAAATCGATAGAAGGAAGAAATGAGCAAATAGTTAATTGTATGACGTATGCGTTGCACTAATGTTTATCTGACTTAATAATATCTTAACCAGACTCATGATTCCAATCTTTTTTTGAATCAAGTAACAACAATCAACTACTTGAAAAAGGAAATGGTTGTGAAACTCATTAAGTCAGGTGAAGAAGTTATTTAGAAATAAATATACTCTTCATTATCCTCATAACTTGGCATTCGTCATATAAATTTGACAAATGTAACTAACTCACCGAGAGGTGAAAACGATACAAGCTTATTAGTGTGAACACAACACATTGTTACCTTCTAGAATTAACTCGACCTAATCTAAACCTCACTTTTATCTTCTCATACATTCACCTCGTTTTCAGTGTCATCTTTACTATATCAGTCTTATTTCGAACGAATAGTTGTATACATATGCAACTCTGTAATCATAACACCACTTTTTATTCTTGATTCACATACCAGCACACCAAGCACTGTTCATTATTCTTAGTTGTTTACTAGTTATTTGTAAGCTCTCACTCCGTTCTCTTTTTAATTATATTAATATTCCTTATATTCCTTAAGTTGTGAAAATCATGTTTGGAATATATTTGACCCTTTAAAGATTTATCTGAGTGATTGTTTAAGAAATTTGATAAGTGTTAGGGAAAAACTAAGAAAATTGCAAAATTGAAGTTAGTTTAAGATGGAGGGGCACTATGGTCATTTTCTATAATTATATTATTATTATTATAAATTCTTTTTAATAAAGGAAATAAAAGGAAGGAAGAATGTAGATCTTCTTCTTCCTCCTTAGTCACTCACGACATGTCTCTTTCTTTCTTTCTTTTCGTCGCATGCCACATTCTCTTTGTTTCTCTCCTTCGGGCTGATGAACAACATGCCGACAGAGACCTCACGACAACCATTACGTCGGAACCTCGTGAACGCCAACGACCAATATGTCGAAACCCCCATTAATACCACTACACGTCCACACGATAAACCCGAATTCCAGTCTCCTATCTTCACTGCGAGACTCTACCATTCGTCGACGCACGAACCACACCATCAAACCTTCTGGCCATGGATAAGAATCTTTTCGGTTGAGCAGAGGCTTTTAGCATATCGCATCGTTGTTTTCATGAAATCTAAGATTTGAGGTAAAATTTCTTTGTTTTAGTTGGAGTTCTTAAATATTTTCGAATACACATGTAGTCTAAGTGTGACTTTAACAATACCCATTACATTTATCGTTTTGAACTTTTTAAGAGATTAAGTTGCTGCTCAGCCGATTGAAAACTTGAAATTGTGTGTTTGGCACAAATTTGGGTAAGATTCTAAGCTTTATTGAGTGAGTCTTGAGTACCCATTGAGTTTTGGTATTAATATTAAATAAACCATGAAGTTGGATCCTAGATTTTAGAAGGTTGTTAGGGTGTTGTCTTTCGAAGTTTGGAGGATTTAGAATAGATTTCCAACATGGTTTGGGTTTGAAATTTGGTGGGTTTTTGTTGAGTTCTTTTTTAGTCGTGGACTTCCAATTAAACTTTGCATCGACTAAGTTTATGGCTTTAATGCTTATGTAAGATTTGAGATTTGAAGGACGATGAGACGCGATATAGAAATTATTGAGGTTTTTTCAAGTCACTTTGATTTGTGCTTAGGTTCGAGTCTTTTTGTAACGCCCTGAATTCCCAAACCGAACTGGGTCGTTACTTAATTAAAACCAGTAAAAATCAAATTTAAAAGACAAAAGTAAAACAAAACAATTGCTTTCATTTAATAAAAACAAAGATTTAAACAAATCACCAAAATAAAAACTCAAACAAAATAATGAAAATGAAAAGTACGTTAACGGAATCCCTAAAATAGTTTTCTAAAACAAACGTAATGCGAAAGCAAATGGTCTCGTAGTCCTCTCCAATATAGTCACTGTTTCTTCTTGTTCCTCCCCGGTCCGTTCTTACCTTTTCCTGAAACACAACACAGAAGGGATGAGTATAAAAATATACCCAGTAAGGAACCCACTACTGATTCCACTAAGTGACCGTTAACTCTCTCTAATAAGTCGTACTTTACGACACACAGTCAATTGGTTTAGTAGGAACGGTCATGTCGGAGCAATACGACACACAGGCTTGCCAACCGACCCTGCCAGAACAATACGCCACACTGACTTGTTAACTGGCCCTGTCAGAGCAATATGCCACACAGGCTTGCTATCTGACCCTGTCAGAACAATACGCCACACAGGCTTGTTAACCGATCCTCGTGACAATAAGTCACACAGGCTTGCCACACCGTCCCACCACCAAGTACAAAGTCATTAGGTAAAGTTAACAGACACCATATCCACAATCAATTCAGTAAACATAGTGATCACAACATGTTTAATACTCATACATTAGATAACACAATTCAAACTCATAACAGGTCATGCATAATCCATACAACACATATTTCAAGAACCCGAAGTTAACACCACAATATAGGCAAAAATAACCATCTTCCACACCTTATTCGCCAAACGCAAAGATTCAGTAGAAGTATTCCCTACCTCGAATCACTGAAATTTCCTTAGATGAAGTAGTCTCCAAATGACTCTAGACACACAAGAACTTTAATTAATAAATCCTTCCCAAAAAGATAAATTAATTCTAAACCCTTCAGTAACCAAATCAAAACTCACCACTCAAGACGAGAACCATGACGATCGCACCACAAAACTCCAAATTGAACATCCAATTTGATCCTTCAAACAATAAGGAAACATCCAAATTAATCCAAACAAATATCCTCAATTAACTTCATTGGGTACTTTAAAACCAAAATGAAATTCTTCCTAGACCTTACCAAACACACAAAAAAACAGCAGTGGCGGTGGTAACAGGAGGCGACGTGGCTCAAGAAAGTGGCTCGACTCAGAACCTGGCAGCACGGGGCGAAGCAAATGTCACTAGATCTGCACGTGGCGGTGCAGACTGACGCAACCGACGTTGGATCAAGGCGATGCAGCTCATGGATTGGCAGATCTGGAACGTGTGGCACAGACGAGTGGCCAGATGTGCGGTGTGGGTTGACGCAAAGTCGCGAACGTGCGCGAGGAAGGGAGCGACGACTTGGACTTACTACGTTGGCGTCAGATCTGCTTGAACGTGGCTCGGGTACAGACGCAGCTTGGTCCGTGGCTGGGGAAGACGCTCGGATGGACCTCCGGTGCGGCTTGGCTACGAAGGCGACGTTGTGGTCGAGCTGAGAAGAGCAGGGTGTGACGCGACTTGGGAGTCTGGGCGAAGCGGCTCACGGTGACTACGTCAACGGCTTAGACACGAGCGGCGGTGATGCGGCTCAGTGAGACTGTCATTCCCTCTCCCAAACTCTCTACCTTACCCTAGGAGATGGTGTGAAGCCAGCGAATCTCGTCCTTACCTTGATGATCCTCGCTGACCATCTTAACTTAACTACAAACTAAACAGTACCAATAACTTGAAAAGTGCGGAATAAAAAAAATCTCAAACCTAACACAAAACGGCAGAAACTAAACAAATATCTTCTACATAGTGCAACCCATACTGTCTTATACAACCCATCTCTCTGTACCAAAACTTATTATAATAGTAACATGCATGATTTACTACTAACGTACAATAGTACTAAAACTTCTTGCGTAGCAGACAGACTGTGGTAGGTCAAGCTCCGGGATCACGATCTCTACCTGAAAAGTGGGAAAATAATTTTGAAAGAATGAGCTAAAATGCCCAGTGAGTGATGCTTTAATAGAAAATACTCATATATATATCATAACTAGAAATCATTGACTTAGAAACTTTTCACAAATTAAATCTTAACTGAAACCATAAATCATAATTTAAACTGAAATCACTTGAAAGGTGCTTGCACGATACTTATCTGTAAATCATGGTAAAACTATGCATAACTGAAATCATGCTAAAAAATGAATATCTGAAAATCTGTCAGCGATGTGTATCAAACTGAACTACGTAGTAGTGGGGAAACCCAACACTAGCTACGTCTTTGCCGCAGTGGAGTAATCTCACACTAACGAGAGATATATCTACGTCGTGGTTGGATCAGGACCAACGACGTCTTCGTCGAGGTAGAGCCAGCTCAACACAACGATGGTATCCTACGTTATAGTGGGGCTAGCAACTATAACGCCTTTGCCAAAGTGGGAGCGAACCCAACACTAAGGCAGCGAATCTACGTTGCAGTGGGGCCAACACCTGCAACGTCTTTGCCATGGTGGAGTAAACTCAACACCATGACAGCGTATAACTACGAAGTAGCGGAGCCACCGCCCACAACGTCTTTGCCATGGTGAGGCGAACCCTCACGCAAGGTAGCGCATACCCTAGTGTGCACACCTAGTATAGTAGCCTCAGGCTCACATGGATACACATGCTAAAAAATATCATTGTAAAAGGTGCAAGTCACATAAAACATATCATCATCTGAAATCATTTCTCAAATCTTCATGAAATTCACAATATTCGAAATCATGCTTAAATATCACTTGTAACATGGTAGAAATCTCATAAAGATATTAAATCACCATAATTCATGATTTTGATAAACCTCGTAAAACGTGCTTAGGCCCTATAGCAGTCAAACATGCTCATACAGTTATGTAAATCATCAAAACCATCTCAATAAACATAAACAGGGCCTTACATATTGTAAAACATGTTTATTTTGCAAACAGGCATTGTCTCGTAAAACGTGTCAATATAATACTATTATATTCAAACTACTGAAAATGCCTTAAAATACTTAAATCATGATTCAAACCAATTACCATGTGAAAGTACTTTGAAAATTATGAACAACATAATTTTTCTAAAATTTTCTTAAAATTATTCATATTCTCGTAAAACGTGCATTTCGGTCATTATTTTAATATTAAAATATTAAAATAATATTATCACTCACAAACTTGATGGGCTATTCCTTGCTCGTAAATTTTCCCGATCTCTGAATCTCCTGAAAATAAATTCAGAATCGATCCTTAAATCACTTGGCACGAAAATCGAGAAAAATCGAATTTTCCTTTTTAAACTAATTTTTTCTCCTAAAATACTATTTATAAATTTAATGACATACATATATATAATATAATTAATAATAATAATTAAAAAAAAAGTTCTTCTTCTTCTTCACAGAACAACTATACATTGTTTTTCCTCTTTATACCCAGTTTTTCGGCAGTTTTGTGATCCAACTTCGGCGAGTCAATTCTCTCAATCTACTAAGAATTAGAAGCTCTAACCTATGCCAAACGATTTCTACATGAGTCTATTTGTTTACCTAAACAAATTAGCTTCAAAATCTTTGTGGATAGCTCGAAATCTCTTCTGGAAGTCACCTTGTTCAGTTTTCCGGCGAGCTTAAAACCGAGAAGTGAAACTTTGATTTCTTCCTACACAGACCAAATCAACTCAATTCCTTTTACAGAACTCTAAATGAACTAATAATCTAGCTTACCTCTAAAAATGTGACCTTAACTCGGCTTGTAGACAGAGAAATGAATTTTCAAAGTTTCGGAATCCGTTTTTCGCATTTTCCAGCAGCCCGAGCTCTTTTTCTTCAAAATCAGTGATCTTTTTGGAAAACTTTCTATAAATTGATATTTGCTTCAGCTTTATCTCTCTTTTCTAAGCAATTTAGACACAAATTTCACTCAATTCGGTTAAGAATTGAGTACAAAATCGTTACTTTCTTCCAAGTGTTCAAAACCAGAATTGCCCAGATTTTCTTCTCCTCCTCTCGGGTCTTCCTCTTCTTTTCATTCAATTTCCCTTCAATTCATCCAATATAGAACAAAGACCACCTTCTCTTCATCCAATTGGATGAATTGAAGGATTGATTTAAAAAAAAATCAATTTTTTTCTTCTTTTCTTTAAGTTGTCGGCCAAACAACTTCCATTTTTTTTTTCTTTTCAATTTCCTATTTCCTTTCTTTTCCTCAATTATTTATTTCCTTTATCTTTATCTTTAATTATTTATTTATTTTTTAATAATAAATCAAGTAAATTACCACTTTGCCCTTGATGTTTATCCAAAATTACTAAAACACCCTTCTTTAATAATTTCACAACACAAATTACAACAATTTTTACATCAATGAATTTCTAGAAAAATATCGGGTGTTATAGAGACGTTCGACTTGGCGCATGGATAATGAGAGGACGAGCGGCAAATAACGAAAAGGTGGGATACGACGGACTGGTCGACGATGGCGAGACGTGGCATGACTGGCGACAGCAGAAAGGTAGCTGCGGTGGCTAGAGTTGGGATGAGTATGATGATGAAGAACCCTAATTCCATTAATTTAAAAGAAAAAAAAGAAATAACAATAAATTTAATAATATATTATTATTTCCTTTTTTTTCTCTTCCAAAATTAAATCCAAGATCCTCTCTCCAATTAACACCCTTTCTCTTTCCTCATTTAACACTCATTTCCCTCGTTAAATCTCCCCTTTACTTTTTCTCCAACCACAAATAAACAAAACCACAATAATTATTAGTTTCCACAATTAATCCAAAATTTTAATCCAACATAAACATCCCAAAATTAAAATTTACCAACAAACAACGAGATAATTGATAAATAAAATTGTAAATTACCTTAAAATTTGGGATGTTACAGTCTTCCCTACTTAAGAAGCTTTCGTCCTCGAAAGCTCTAATCCTCGAACAACTCTGGGTATCGAGCTCTCATGTCGTCCTCCCGCTCCCACGTAGCTTCTTCCACTTCTTGATTTTGCCATAAAACCTTTACCAAGGCAATGCTCCTGTTGCGCAATGTCTTCACTTTCCTTGCCAGAATCTTCACTGGTTTCTCCTCGTAGGTTAAATTCTCATTGAACTCCAGGGGCTCATAATCGATGATATGCGACAGGTCAGCCACATACTTCCTCGACATCGAAACATGGAAAACGTCATGAACTGTAGAGAGAGATGATGGTAGTACTAACCGGTACGCCACAGAACCAATTCTCTCCAGAATCTCAAAAGGCCCAATTAAGCGAGAACTCAACTTCCCCTTCTTTGCAAATCTCAAAACACCCCTCATAGGGTGCCACCTTTAGAAAAACCTTATCTCCCACCTCAAATTCCAGATCTTTGCGTCTCACATCAGCATAACTCTTCTGTCTACTCTGACCTATCTTCATGCGGGCTCTAATCTGTTGAATAGCTTCATTCGTAGACTGCACCTACACAGAACCAACTAACCTCTGCTCACCAACCTCATCCCAGTACACAGGAGACCTACAACACTTACCATACAAGGCTTCAAACGGCTCCATGCCAATGGTAGCCTGGTAACTGTTGTTGTAAGCGAACTCCATTAGATGAAGGTAAGAGTCCGAACTTCTAGAAAACTCTAGAGCGCAAGCTCTCAGCATATCCTTCAGTGTCTGGTTCAAACGCTCAGTTTGACCGTCAGTTTGTGGGTGAAAAACTGTACTGAAATCCAACCGGGTACCCAAGGCATTCTGGAAACCTTTCCAAAAAGTAGAGGTGAATCGAGCATCCCTGTCAGAAACAATCGACATAGACACTCCATGCAACCTCACCACCTCCTTCAAGTACAACTAAGCCCACTTATTCGCTGAGTACGTAGATTTACCTGGAATAAAGTGCGCTGACTTGGTGAGTCTATCCACAATAACCCAAATCACTGTATGGCCTTTCGGGGTCCTAGGAAACCCCATAATAAAATCCATCGATACATTCTCTCACTTCCACTCTGGAACTCCAAGAGGCTGTAGCAAACCCGCTGGCTTCTGTCTTTGTGCTTTCATCTGCTGACACACCAGACATTTGCTAAGAAAGTCTGCTACCTCTCTCCTTATATTAGGCCACCAGTAAAAATGCTTCAGGTTCTGGTACATCTTGGTACTTCAACGATGCATAGCAAACGGAGAGTTATGAGCTTCAAACAACTAGTCCCTCTTAACTTCACTGTCTACTGGAACACATAAACTCTTCAAACAGGAGACCATCATCAGAAGATATAGAAAATCCCTCAGCTTGACCTTTCTGTACTAGGTGGCGCTTCAAACTCAGATACTGGTCACTACCTTGAGCCTCAATAATCCTCTGTCTCAACGTCGGTTGCACCTTCAACTATGCCAACTGTGAGGTTACCTCCCCCACTACAACTGCAATCTCAGCTCGGTCGAAATCCTGGTGCAACTAAGTTTGCCTGGTAATAAGAGCTGTTGAATGGGCTACCGTTCTACTCAAGGCATCACCTACCACATTTGTCTTACCCAGATGGTATAAAATCTCATAGTCATAATCCTTCACCAACTCCAGCCACCTACGTTATTCAACTCTTTCTGGGTGAAGAAGTATTTGAGACTCTTGTGGTCGGTGAAGATCTATATCTTTTTTCCATACAAATAATGTCTCCAAATCTTCAGTGCAAAGACCACTTCTGCTAACACAAGATCATGGTTGGATAATTCTGCTCAAGAACTTTCAACTCACGAGACACATAAGTAACTACCTTCTCGTGCTGCATCAACACAAAATCCAACCCTTTCTTTGAGGCATCACTATAAATCACAAAGCCTCTTGAACCATCCGACCTTATCAGGACAGGCGCAGTAACAAGTTTCTACTTCAGCTTCTGAAAACTACTCTCACAAGTCTTGCTTCACACAAACGAAACTCCCTTTCTGGTTAATGGAGTCAAAGGAGAAGCGATGCGAGAAAACTCCTCCACAAAACGTCGGTAATAACTCGCTAAACCCAGAAAGCTACGAACCTCCGTAACAGTAGAAGGTCGAGGCGAATTGGTAACTGCTTCAATCTTGGCATAATCCACTGAAACTCCTTCTCTAGATACGACATGACCCAGAAAAAACACCTGCTTTAGCCAAAATTCACACTTGGAAAACTTGGCATAAAGCTTATTCAATCTCAGAGTCTCCAAGACATTCCTTAAATGCTCTTCATGTTCTACTTCTGTCTTGGAATAAACCAAGATATCATCAATAAATAAAATCACAAAGGTGTCAAGAAAATCCTTGAACACGTTATTCATCAAATCCATAAAAACTTCAGGAGCATTTGTCAGCCCGAACGACATCACCATGAACTCATAATGCCCATATCTCGAACGGAAAGCAGTCTTGGGAATATCACACTCTTTTATTCTCAGCTGATGGTAACCAGAACGAAGATCAATGTTATTTCCAGTTTATAGGCAATAAATAACCATAACCAAAAGCTTACTCAAGAAAACGTACCTGGCGAGAACAATTGAAGCATAGTGACCATAGAGACCAAAACTATATACTTACATCGTGAGTCAGTCTACAGAACCTAAAAACTTAGGCACTGATGCCAACTGTAACGCCCTGAATTCCCAAATGGAACGGGATCGTTAATTATTAAAACGAGTAAAAATAAAATTTAAAAGACAAAAGTAAAACAAAACAATTGCTTTCATTTAATCAAAACAAACATTTAAACAAGACACCAACACAAAAACTTAAACAAAATAATGAAAAAGAAAAGTACCTAAACGGGATCCCTAAAATAGTCTTCTAATCCAAATAAATACGACAAATAAAAATAAAACAGTTTAACCGTAAAAATGCCAAAATAACTTAATGCGGAAGCAAACAAGTCTTGTAGTCCTCTTCAATATGGTCACTAGTTCTTCTTGTTCCTCACCGATCCGTTCTTACTTTTGACTAAAACACAGCATAGAAAGGATGAGTATAAAAATATACTCAGTAAGGAACCCACTACCGATTCCACTAGGCTCGGCTTAGCTCGACTCGAGAACTGGTGGGCCGGGGTAGAGCAAACATCACTAAATCTGCACGTGGCGGCATGGACTGACGCAAACAACGTTGGATCAAGGTGATGCGGCTCACGGATTGGCAGATCTAGGATGTGTGGCACGAATGAGTGGCAAAATATGCAGTACGGGCTGGTGCGGAGTCACGAACTTGCGCTAGGAGGGGCGCGGGAGCTTGAACTCACAGTGTCAACGTTAGATCTACTTGGACGTGGCTCGGGTACAGATGCAGCTTGGTTCGTGCTGGGGAAGACGCTCTGGTGGAGCTCTAGAGCGGTTTGGCTATGAGGGCGACGTCGTGGTTGAACGGAGAAGGGCGGATGTGGCGCGACTGGGGAGTCTTGATGAAGTAATTCACGACGACGACGTCAACGAATTGGACGCGAGCGGCAGAGATGCGGCTCGATGGGACGTTCGGGGTGGCGCACAGCTAACGGAGAGGACGAGCGACTAACCACGAACAAGTGGGATAGGGCGCGGTTGGTCGACGACGACAACACGTGGTGCGATTGTCGATGGAGAAAAGGTAGCTGTGGCGGCTAGGGTTGGGATGGGGATGATGATGAAGAACCCTAATTCAATTAATTTAAAAGAAAAAAAAGAAATAACAATAAATTTAATAATATATTATTATTTCCTTTTTTTTCTTCCAAAATTAAATCTAAGATTTTGTCTGCAATTAACACCCTTTCTCTTTCCTCATTTAACACTCATTTTCCTCGTTAAATCTACCTTTTCTTTTTTTCCAACCACAAATAAACAAAATCACAACAATTAATAGTTTTCACAATTAATCCAAAATTTTAATCCAACATAAACATCCCAAAATTAAAATTTACCAACAAACAACAAGATAATTGATAAATAAAATTAGAAATTACCTTAAAATTTGGGATGTTACAGTCTTCCCTTGTTAAGAAGCTTTTGTCCTCGAAAGCTCTAATCCTCGAACAACTCCGGGTATCGAGCTCTCATGTCGTCCTTCCGCTCCCACGTAGCTTCTTCCACTTGTTTATTTCGTCATAAAACCTTTACCAAGGCAATCTTCCTGTTGCGCAACGTCTTCACCTTCCTTGTCATAATCTCCACTGGTTACTCCTCGTAGTTCAAATTCTCATCGAACTCCAGGGACTCATAATCGATGACATGCGACGAGTCAGCCATATACTTCCTCAACATCGAAACATGGCAAACGTCATGAACTGCAGAAAGAGATGGTGGTAGCGCTAACTGGTATGCCATAAAACCAATTCTCTCTAGAATCTCAGAAGGCCCAATGAAGCGGGGACTCAATTTTCCCTTCTTTGAAAATCTCAAAACACCCGTCATAGGTGCCACCTTCAGAAACACCTTATCTCCTACCTCAAATTCCTGATCTTTCCGTCTCACATCAGTATAACTCTTCTGTCTACTCTGAGCTGTCTTCATGCGGGCTCTAATCTGCTGAATAGCTTCATTCGTAGACTGCACCAACTCAGGACCAACTAACCTCTGCTCACCAACCTCATTCCAGCACACAGGAGACCTACAACAATTACCATGCAAGGCTTCAAACGGCGCCATGCCAATGGTAGCCTGGTAACTGTTGTTGTAAGCGAACTCCATTAGATGAAGGTAAGAGTCCCAACTCCCAGAAAACTCTAGAGCACAAGCTCTCAGCATATCCTCCAGTGTCTGGTTTAAATGCTCAGTTTGACCGTCAGTCTGTGGGTGAAAAGCTGTACTGAGATACGTTCTCTTACTTCCACTCTGGAACTCCAAGAGGCTGTAACAAATCTGCTGGCTTCTGTCTTGATGTTTTCACCTGCTGACACACCAGAATTTGCTAACAAGGTCTGCTACCTCTTTCTTCGTATTAGGCCACCAGTAAAATCGCTTTAGGTTCTGGTACATCTTGGTACTTCCACGATGCATAGCAAATGGAGAGTCATGAGCTTCCGACAACAAGTTCCTCTTAATTTCACTTTCTATTGGAACACATAAGCGCTTCTCAAACAGGAGACCATCATCAGAAGATACAGAAAAACCCTCAGCTTGACCTGCCTCTGCTAGGTGGCACTTCAAACTTAGATACTGGTCACTACCTTGAGCCTCAATAATCCTCTGTCTCAACGTCGGTTGCACCTTCAACTGTGCCAACTGTGAGGTTACCTCCCCCACTGCAACTGCAATCTCAGCTCGCTTAAAATCCTGGTGCAACTGAGTTTGCCTGGTAATAAGAGCTGCTGAATGGGCTACCTTTTCGCTCAAGGCATCAGCTACCACATTTGTCTTCCCGAATGGTATAAAATCTCATAGTCATTATCCTTCACCAACTCCAGCCACCTACGTTGTCTCATATTCAACTTCTTCTGAGTGAAGAACTATTTGAGACTCTTGTGGTTGGTGAAGATCTGTATCTTTTCCCCATACAAATAATGTCTCCAAATCTTCAGTGCAAAGATCACTGCTGCTAACTCTAGATCATGGGTGGGATAATTCTACTCATGAACTTTCAACTGACGAGATGCAAAAGCAACTACCTTCCAATGTTGCATAAACACAGAACCGAACCCTTTCTTTGAGGCATCACTATATATCACAAAGCCTCCTAAACCATCTGGCACTGTCAAGGCAGGCGCAGTAACAAGTTTCTGCTTGAGCTTCTGAAAACTACTCTCACAAGTCTTGCTCCACACAAACGAAACTCCTTTCCTGGTCAATTGAGTCAAAGGAGAAGCGATGCGGGAAAAATCCTTCATAAAACGTCGGTAATAACCCGCTAAAGCCAGAAAGTTACGAACCTCCATAACAGTAGAAGGTCGAGGCCAACTTGTAACTGCTTCAATCTTGGTAGGATCCATTGAAACTCCTTCTCTAGATACGACATGACCCAGTAAAAACACCTGCTTTAGCCAAAATTCACACTTGGAAAACTTGGCATAAAGCTTATTCAACCATAGAGTCTCCAAGACCTTCCTCAAATGCTCCTCATGTTCTGCCTCTGTCTTGGAATAAACCAAGATATCATCAATAAATACAATCACAAAGGTTTCAAGAAAATCCTTGAACACCCTATTCATCAAATCCATAAACACTACAGGGGCATTTGTCAGCCCGAACGACATCACTATGAACTTATTATGCCCATATCTTTTACGAAAAGCAGTCTTGGGAATATCACACTCCTTTATTCTCAGCTGATGGTAACCACAACGAGGATCTATCTTCGAGAAAACTGTAGCTCCATGTAACTGATCAAACAAATAATCAATTCTGGGTAACGGATATATTCTTGATCGTTACTTTATTCAGCTCTCTGTAATCGATGCACAGACGCATAGACTCTTCTTTCTTTTTCACAAATAACACCGGTGCAGCCCACGGTGACACACTTGGTCGGATGAAGCCTTTGTCAAGCAACTTGTGCAACTGCAAGCTTCAGCTCCTTCAACTCAATTGGAGCCATTCTGTACGGAGCTTTAGATATAGACTTAGTACTCGGCTCCAGCTCAATAGCAAAATTAACCTCTCTCTCAGGAGGCAAACCCAGAAGGTCTTAAGGAAACACATCGAGGTAATCTCTAACCACTGGCTCAGACGACAAGGAAACATCGACTTCCCTGATGTCCACCACACTAGCCAAGATACTCTAAGTACCTTGATTTAACAGCTTACTTGCTTTCATAGCCGAAATAACCTTGGGCAACACCACAATTCCTGCCCCTCTAAATTGAAAACTTGCCTAATCATGAGGGTTAAAGACTACCTCCTTACGAGCACAATCTATACTAGCATGATTAGCAGCCAACCAATCCATGCCTAGTATTACATCAAAATCTCGCATGTTCAGAACTAGCAAGGTTACATCAGGCACATGACCCGCTATTTCTATCTAACATGACTTAATCTTCTTCTCAGACAACATAATCTCTCCAGATGGAGTATTCACAAACAAAACAAAATCAAGAGGTTCAACCTCCAAATATGCATGCTCCGCAAAGAGTGAAGATATAAATGAATGCGATGACCTAGAATCAAAAAGCACCAAAGAATAATTCTCCAAGATTGGACCGTACCTATCACCACGGTGCCTGCCTTCTCTGCCTCTTGCCGATTGGTGGCCCGACCCTGCTGCCTATTTCTGCCTCCCTAGGCTGTACTAATTAACTGAATTCTGGCGGCTGCGAAGAGTTATTAGGGCAACTGTCAACCATGTGCCCTGGTTGCTTGCATGCGAAGCAAACCTTAGCCCCCATCTAGCATGGACCCAAGTGCCTTTTCCCACACCTACGGCAAGACGATGACTCTCTCACGGTAGCATCGACCTCTGCAAACTATCCTCGATAGTGACACAGTGATCCTCTGGTCCTCGAACTCTTCCATGGAACTTCTGCTGGCTTGTTCTCAATCTTCCTCTTTTGTTCCGAGGAGGGTTCCTTCTTAGACGGCTTCTCTGGGACATCATCATCTCGATCATTGGCGTTAATAGCATGATGCAGGGCTTCTGCCTAAGTGGAAGGGTTAAATGATCTGACAAAGTCTCAGATGTCCTTTCTTAGGCCTCTCACAAACCTCTCAGCATTGGCCGCCTCTATTGCAACCAACACTGGGACAAAGTGAGACAACATGTGGAACTACTGATCGTAATTCTCCACTGACATTTGCCATTGCTTCAGGTCTAAGAATTCCTGACACTTAACATCACGATGGTTAGCAGAGAAGAACTTCTCATAGAAACACGCCTTAAACTGATCCCAAGTAATATTATGAGGATTTCTGCCCAATCTCCCCTCAACAGACTTCCACCAGACAATGACCCAGTCCTTGAGCATAAATGCGGCACATTGGATCTTCTGGTTGTCCGAACAGTTCATAGAACGGAAAATGTCCTCGATCGATGATAACCATAATTCTGCTGCCTAGGGGTCTTTCAGTGACCCATCAAACGTTGCAGGATCATACTTCTAAAAATCTCTCAGGTGCTTTGCCTCTGCCGACAGGTGGTCCGACAAGTCCTCAAGTACTACTAGCGTTAGGGGTGTGCACGATTCGATTTGGTTCAGTTTTGGGTCGAACAAGGGACCAAACTGAACCTCTCGGTTTGCCTACACATTGAACTATTGAAAATCGAGTTTCATCGATTTTGGTTGTTGAACCAAACCAATTTTCTTTGGTTTAGATTTAAATGGTTCGGTTCAAACCGTTTAAAAAAAAAGAGAAAAAAATCAAATCATTCTTAAGTTGGGCCTGAGCCTAAAGAAAAAAATTATAACCAAAGGTTTTGTGCCAAGATTTTTGTTAATTAGTATAGATATTTTTATTAATATAAATATTGACATAATTAATATAATAGATTTCGGTTCGATTCGATTTTTCACGGTTTTTAAGGTGGTGAATCGAAGACCGAATCGAACCTCTCGGTTCTATTATTTAGAGAAACGGTGGTTTCATATATTTTAATAAAACCGAACCGAACCAGTTGTTTTGGTTCGGTTCGGTCTGATTCGTCAATTTTTCTCGGTTTTTGCACACCCCTAACTAGCACAGCCTGATCTGGAACAGGTGCGGTCGGGACAGGTGCGGCTGACTGAAATTGTGCCAAAGCTGTCGCCACGATCGTTGCAATAGTTTGTCCCAACTGAGTCGTTAGAGCAGCCATGCCGGCTTGTGTAACAGGTGTGATGGGGTCCACAACTGGCTCGACAGGTTGACCTTGACCTTCTCCTCGTCCATCCCGTCCACCTCTCTTAGTACCTCGACGTGGCGGCATTTCCTAAAACCATCACCACGTCATAAGAACAAGGTCTACCAAAGATCCATGTCATTTCCAGTTTATAGGAAATAAATAAGCATAACCAAAAGCTTACTCAAGAAAACGTACCTGGCGAGAACAAGTGAAGCATAGTGACTATAGGGACCAAAACCGTATACTTACATCGTAAGTCAGTCTATAGAACCTAAAAACTTAGGTTCTTATACCAACTATAACGCCCCGAATTCCCAAACTAAACTGAGTCGTTATTGAATTAAAACCAGTAAAAAATAAAATTTAAAAGACAAAAGTAAAACAAAACAATTGCTTTCATTTAATCAAAACAAAGATTTAAACAAGTCACCAAAACAAAAACTTAAACAAAATAATGAAAAAGAAAAGTACCTAAACGGGATCCCTAAAATAGTTTTCTAAACCAAATAAGTACAATAAATAAAAATAAAAAAATGCCAAAATAACTTAATGTAAAAGCAAACGAGTCTTGTAGTCCTCTCCAATATGGTCACTGTTTCTTCTTGTTCCTCGTCGGTCCGTTCATACCTTTGCTTGAAACACAACACAGAAAGGATAAGTATAAAATTATACCCAGTAAGGAACCCACTACCGATTCACTAGGTGACCGTTAACTCTTTTTAATAATCCGTACTTTACGACACACAGTCAATTGGTTTAGTAGGAACGGTTATGTCGGAGCAATACGCCACACAAGCTTGCTAACCGATCCTGCCAGAACAATACGCCACACAGGCTTGTTAACTGGCCCTGTCAGAGACATACGCCACACAAGCTTGCTATCTGACCCTGTTAGAACAATACGCCACACATGCTTGTTAACCGACCCTCGCAACAATACGCCACACAGGCTTGCCACACCGTCCCACCACAAAGTACAAAGTCATTAGGTAAAGAAATGACAATAAATTTAATAATATATTATTATTTCCTTTTTTTCTTCAAAAATTAAATCCAAGATTCTCTCTCCAATTAACACCCTTTCTCTTTCCTCATTTAACACTCATTTTCCTCGTTAAATCTCCCCTTTTCTTTTTCTCCAACCACAAATAAACAAAACCACAATAATTAATAGTTTCCACAACTAATCCAAAATTTAAATCCAACATAAACATTCCAAAATTAAAATTTACCAACAAACAACAAGATAATTGATAAATAAAATTACAAATTATCTTAAAATTTGAGATGTTACACTTTTAAAGGCATGGAAGCGATTTTTATGAATTCAAACAAAAGTGGAGTGCTTATAATACTAGCGGATTGAACTAATGACGCTGAGTGGTTGTTTTTCAAATATTCGATATGAAAGATATTTTAGACTTACCAGCAAATTTGTTTGTGAATAACTTCTTAGCATAACTTGGTGATATAGTTGTATTATTGATAATGATATTTAATGGAAGTTTTTGGTTTTACATGAGTTCTATGTAATGTGGATTCGTAACATGCGTTTCTGAACATGATTTGATTTCATGTTTTGCGTGATCTATGGTCCAAATATGACATAGTAATGGTTTTGATGAAGTATTTGAAACTTGAGATGAACAACTATTGTTACCCTATTATTCTTTGTTTTTCTAAAAAAATGGTGTTAAAATATGCTTACTCTGGTTTATCGCCCCGAATTTTTGGAACAAATCGGGTCGTTACTCAACAAAATCCATAAAACATTTTCAAACCAACATGAATAAAAGTGAGTTACGATTACCTAGCAAAACTTGAAAGAAAAGAAACTTTCAAACTTTTTTCTTCTCCCCCACGTGAGCGCCAGTGTGTTCTTCCATCGTCGGTCGCCCCGAAGCCCATGCCGACGACGTCTGTCGAAGAGCCCCTACGCTGTGCGACATGCGCCTTTCACCGTCCCTCGCGTAATGGCTTGCCGTCAAGCCAAGATCTGAAGCCTCGCATCGAGCCCAACACAGAGTCGCCTGCCAATCGTGCTACTGTCGTTGCCAACTCACTGACTAGCGCATTTTCACAACTACATCGACAACTAGCCTCCACTCTAACGTGCCACCGCAAAAACCAGTCGTCTTCCTCTATCCGTGCGACCCTTTGTCGCCATCGTGCTGTTGTTGCTCGTAGGTGGATTTTTGGGTGGATCGTTGTGGAGTTTTTTATGATTTTTAAATTGAATTTTTGGATAACTATTAAAGTTTTGATTAAATTTTAATTAAGAATAAATTGGATTTTTAGTGTTGGTTTGAATTTTTGTAGGCCAATTGGTAAGTTAAGAGAGGGAAAAGTTAAATTTAATTAATAATTTCATTGGGAAATGATAAATTCAAATTGGTTATATTCAGGCTGAAATTGGAGTTTCTTTTTTATTAATTCTCTAGGAATTAATTGAAACATCGACAATAGATTGATAAGATTAAGGAATTAAATTAAGAAAGTTAAGTAAATTTAATTGATCATTTTTATGAAAAAAATTATTAATTAAATGTTTCATGTTTAGGGATCGAATTGCGGAGTTATTTTCGAGCCAAGGAATTTACTTAATTTGAGGTAAAAGATTTACTACCGGATCGTCAATTGTAAGTAAGGTTAATTCATGTGATGAATGAATTGATTATGTGAGGAGATGCATTGTTTGATATTGATAGTACGACTTATGTGATAAACGAAACTGTTTGATATCGATAATATAACCTATGTGAGAAACTAAATTGTTGGATATTGATAGTATGACCTATGTGATAAGCTGAGTTGTGTGATGTTGATGATGTGACTTTATGTGGTAAGCTAACTGTTTATGACTTATGCGTTAAGTTGAACTGTGTGGCATAACTTATGCAATAAGCTGAACTATGTGGTCTGTCATGTATGGTCAGCTGAACTGTGTGGTATCGATGATATGTTTTATGTGATAAATTGACTGTTTATGACTTATGCGTTGAGCGAAACAGGTATTGTTAATATGACTAGTTTAATCTATGAGTTATTGATGGTTATGAATTTATGGTTTGTTATGGAAAAACTGTACATCCTGAAAAATATGTAATGAGAATGACTGAATTATGTGATGACTTAAAGTTGATTTTAGTTTATAATTTTAATGGAAAATTATTAATTAAACTCAAATATGTTAAGACGGTTTGCTATGGAAAAATCTATAAGTTTAGGTCACGATATGTCTTTATGGTTTGCTATGAAAAAACCGTAAAGCAGGATAAAGGTGTAATGTGAATGTTAAGGTCAATGTTGAATTAAATTTCATATATGTGCTTAAGAATGTTTTGGACTAAGAATCCATGTTTTGGGACTATGGTAGCTGTGAACTTTATCTATTAGCCATGTTATACTCAGTATGTGGGACGGGTTCACTAGACTGTTATTTCATGTCTACCAACGATACACTAGACTATTTTTGCATATGTTTCCACGGATTCTAAGATGACCTTTGAATGGTCAAGTATAGTTTTTAACCGTCAAGTGTCGTTTTTTTTTTCTTGCAGATTTTATCGGTTAAAAAATAGGGATTTAAAAAAACAAAAAAACAAACTGAAAATCAATTTTTTAAGTTCGCGGGTCTCCATTTCTTATTCCCAAAAAATTAGCCCCAAACCCTCATCTCACTTCTCGCAAACCACAACGCAAACTCCTTTTCACAAATCATCAAAATTTCTCCCTTCCAATATTTCGTCCGTCAAACACCCTTCATTCAAAGCTGCCGACAAAGAAACTCAATGTTCTTCGAATATTTCCTCTGCAATTGAATCCAAACTCCTGATTCTTTGTTTGCAAACTCCTATCTCTTCGAATCCGTTAGAGTTTCGCTTTCGATCGAGTTTAAAGACGATAAAAAAATTTTCAACATCGAGTTTGTTGATTAGGATGAGGTTGTGTTTGGTTTTACGACAAAGGATGCTTAGGAGATGACTGATGGAGATGCATCTTCGGCTGCGACATCCTATTCTTCTAATTCATCGTCTTCTTCTTCTTTCTGTCGTTGTAGTCGTCGTCACTGGAGAACTTGTCGTGAAAAAGATTGCGACACGCTTATGTGATTTTGAAAAAAAAAAACTCCCGGTAACCTCAATAACTTGAATCCTTCTTCTCTTATTATGATATTTTCTCTTAGTGGAACCTTATGTTGTGCTTGGGCCTTTGTTACCTGATCCTATTGTAATGAGTCGTCCTCCTGCAGTTTCTCTTGATCTTGCACCAAATGGTCAAAATATTGAGTATGGTCATCATCTTCCTGTAGATTCGATGAGCAGACCTGAATGTGAAACTATCTCTCTTCCTTCTGAGGCCTCCAACACCTTATATGTTGAAGGACTTCCTCCAATAGTTCCTGACGAGCAGTAGCTCGTATTCTTTTTATAGGTGGTGATGCCACTTGTTTTGATTTTTTTCACTTTTCAATAATTTACAAAAAAAAAAAAAAAAAACTTCATTCCTTTATTCACATATATATACACATAAAACTACATTCCTTCACTTAAATGTAGATATTTTTCGCCCCTTTGTGGGGTATAAAGATTTGAGACATGTAAGCAAAGAGTCTAAACATGTAATAGTCCATTACTAGTTAATGCTTTGTTGTTTTCGAAACTTTTTTTTGTTAACTTTTGACCTTGCGCTAACCTTTACTTTCTTCTTTGTGTTAATTTTGTTTCAATTTATAGAGTGGTGGGACCCCTAATATTATGTTGTTCAATAGTATGGTCAAGGATCAGAAAAAGGCACAACACAAGGTTCCACAAAGACTTGAGGGATGAAGTGTGGTTAGCTTGAAGGTAAAAAAGATAGTAGGTTTCAACTATTTTCAAATATAGAAATCCATACTTGCATGATATTTTATGGAATTAGTAATTTGATTATAAAGGCATTTTCTATTATTGTGAATTGGTGTATCAATTATTTTCACTTGTGCTTCTTAAGTGATATTAATAAGTAGATCAATTTGGATCAATTGCTATTAACATCTTCATTTGATGAACCCTTTTATACTTTTCACATCAACATGCTAAAAATTTTCATCCAAGTGAGGAAAAATTCTGAAAACTGAAAGCTAAAGTGTGCACTTCCATTCAGTGATCTGATGGAGTCTTTACATATAATGTGTAATATCTCTCTACACATAAAAAAAAAGTAAATATATGTTCTCTCTACTTACTTTATACAAGAATAAAATTATGATATTTGTTTCTTTACTCCAGTACTTTAAGGCGAAGGAGAAATGGCCAAGTGTTGGAGTTTTGGGTGCCCATAATGCTGCAATCCAATCAGATATAAAGCTTCCATCAGGCGTGCTAGTCATAGGTACTACTTCAAATGGGGGGACTGGAATTTGTTTGAGTTATAATTTAGATATGTTTTGCTCCATTCTCCCTTCTATTTTGTGCATATTAAGTTTATGGTGAATGTAACTCATTGTTAAGAACTTTGATTTAACTCTTGTATTACCAAAATTTATAGCATGGATTGTGTTCCAATCTCCAGCAATTGAAATTGTTGTATGTTTCCTTTTGTTGTGTATCAATTTAGTACCATATCGTTTGGTATGGATTATTTTAAGGCTATGGGGACTAGATACTTTACCATTTCGAAGTTTAGGATTTTGCATTATATTACAGGCTTGGTCACTGTAATATTCTTATATTCTTTCTAAAGAAACCTAAACCTAAACAAACTTTCTCTTGTGACATATGATGTGCATAGTTGAGTTTGCACAGTATCTAAAAAAAGCATCTAATTTTGATCCATTTATCATGTCGTCCATAGATTTGTAATAATATCGATGATAATGCATTTTGCATAATGTTTATACCAATAATTGCTTTTTGATTGATTGATCTTCTAAAAGATGTTTTAAACTTGTAATAATTGAGTTCACACAGTATCTAAAAAAAGCATCTAATTTATATCCCATTTGGTGTTACGTAGGATGTCGATGCTGAGGGCTCAATATTTCATAATGTAACTTTGCGAGAGTATAAGATCAATATTTTATTCTCTTCTCGTTACATTTTTTTCTAATTTTTTTAGGATTGCCTTTCTAATAATTGTATTTTGCCTAGAAAGATGTGAATTTACTGGACCAAACCTTCGTGGGGCCTTATTAGCAGCTGCTAATCTTCAAAGTGTCAATTTAGAAGGCAGTTTTCTTTTATCACTATGCAATTCTTTCTCACACTTGTCTTTTCTTTGACAGGTATTTCTCCATCAGTTCTTTGCTTGATTTTACTAGACGATCTAATTTTGTTTTGCAATGAAGATTCTGTCATGTTTGATTAGATTATATGCTAGTTTTGTTCCAATGAGATATTAACTTGTCACTTTGGAATTTTTTTAATGAAAGAAAATTAATGATAGACATAAGTGGAGAAAAAAACCTAAAAGTAAAGGTCATTGGTTAATGTGATATTCCTTTCTTGCTTTGGGTTCTTTTTGAAATATTCTTTTCATCAATGCTTCGATGAGTTGGATCTTTGGATCTTCTTTCCTAACCATCTTTCGCTCTGATTTAGGTTGCATTTCTCATTTTCTAGACTTTTTTATCTTCATCGACATACTGTCTTTTGCTTGTCATTAGAGTTGTATGTGCGCGCGTATGTGAGAGAATTAATGCAGCTTATATCTGAATTTGAGATGTTCAGTTTATAGGGAAAGGAAAGATTCTACTTTATAAACTTTAAAGTGTTTGATGGGTTTTAGATCATTTTATTTATTTATTTATGGTAATTTGTATCTTCTTTCATTACTTTATCTTTGTCAACACTTATTTCTAATCAGCTACCAGTAAGTGGTTTACTTTGGTTAAGTTTAAGCGTCAAAGGAAACACTATCAAATTGATTGTAATATGATTTTTCTTAAAAAATAATGATAATATTAATAATTTTTTTGTTACAAATTATGGTGCATATTTTTTGTTTCTTTTAGTATTTGTACTTTACCCTCAGAAATCTTTCATGTCATATAGCTTATGTGGAGCATATCTACGCTCTGCACACTTTCAGGCCTCTGAAGCTGCACGTTTTAGGGTGAGAGCAATTTCACGATACTTACGAAAAACATTGTGAGAAAGTTGACAGGAAGAACTTAAGATCTTTATGATTGTTCTTTGTGGAAATGAAAGAATTTAAGCAGATACAGGTTTGGACATTTGCTAACCCATTAATATTTTTAGCGAGTTGAAATTTTCTTATTAATTCCCCCTCCTTTAGTACTTTGACATTGAGCATCAATTTGAACCGTGAATGTTATTGCAAGGGCATTTGGTTTCTAACTGAAAAATGCAATTTTTGTGTCAGTAGCTAGTATTTTTGTTTTATTATGCTATTTCACAATCATGGCTTTGGCTTTGGTTCCTTGCCCATCTATTGTGTCATGTCACCTTCCACATGACATTTTTAAAAACATTTTAAATCCTTCTTTTGGCCTAACTCACTTGGCTTACCAATTCCATTAGAAGACTCCGCATGGTCATAATTTTGGAAGCATGTTACATTCCATGGATTTGTGGTATGTGTACATTGAACTCGTGCACTTTAGATAAGTTTGTAAATTATATGTGTGAATTGAATGTTTAAGTCTTTTTCGTGAAGCAAAAACTTGAAATATAGATAAACCACCATTCAAATATGTGGATATGTTGATATGATATTCATATTTTTAGATTATATTCTATATTTGTTCTTTATTCTTATGGTTCTTTCACTAGGATATGCTAAAGACATACTATTTTTCAAATCATTGGTCAAGTATTGGATGCAATTAGTGTAGAAAAGTGCTTCTAAATTTTCACTACTTGCCTGCATTATTGTTGTGTTCAGCAGTGGAGTTTGTTTTTAATTCTTTTGTGGAAGAATCAACTTTCACCTCAGAAACTAGCTTTTAGTTTCTCTGATCCAAATGTTCTATTATCTTCTATTGTCTTGGCATGTAATATGCATCATTCATATTCAATTAATTTATTTTGCTGGGTTAGACAGCTAGGTATCATGTTATGCTGGATTAATCAAACTTTTGCATATATAAATCCATATTCCTTTGGCTTAAAATCAAAGTATTTTATCATTTGTGCCTAAAAGCTGTTTCTTTGTCTCTGTGTCTCTATTATTGTCTTTTCATGGGAATGAAGGTCTCTAGATTACATATTCTGTAACCTTAGATTCTCTCCTCATTTTATGCATCCAATGTGCCCAACATGCTGCACTAATACTTTGTTCTCCTCCTCCCTCTTGTATGGTCAGGGAAGAGCACATTACTGAATCATCTTTTCCACACAAATTTTAGAGAGATGGATGCGTACAAGGGAAGGTTCTTTCCTCTACCCTGTGTTTTCTCTTGACACACACCCACAGGAACCAATTCCGAACCATATTTCAACTTATAAATTCCTACCATGGGTTTGTACATGCAATATGCGTTGTCGTGAATGGGTTAGTGTGAAATGAAAGAAGCAATGAACATTTGTACAAGTGTTATGATTGTTTTGTTAGCATTTTATTCAATCTTGATATAATATTTGTGTATACTCAATTCTTTCTACTTTCAGGATGATACCACTTTTGCGTCATTTGTTTTTGGCAATCTCTGATGTTATTTTGATAAATATGTAAGTCTTGGCATTAAGGATTGTTTGCTTCTTTGAATATTAATGTTGTTATCACAATCTTGGCTCTGATGGAGTCATTAACACAAACTCTCCAAGCGATACATAAGGTTGGGTGCCTAAGTCTTTATAATGTGAATTTTATTAATTTATTTAAAGCAGTGATGCTTCAAACCTTCATATTTCTTTGTGTTTTCAGGATTTCTGGTAAGTCTAAGCATCGATTTGGTTGTTACGTTTGATATTGGACTGGATTCGTTCGTGCTTGGTGCGAATTTGAATTTTTAGCTTCGAGGTTTGATTTTTGGACGGAGAGGTTTTGGTTTCTGAGATTATTAGTTGGAATAAATGTCGTCTTTAAGCAGAGAATTGATGTTTTTAATACTTCAATTTCTTGAGGAGGAGAAGTTCAAGGAATCAGTGCATAGGTGAGTTTTTTTTTCTGTGTTCTTTGTTAATTGTGTGTTTTGTTAATTGTGTGTTGGAGTTGTTGAATTTAGTTGTAATGGAATTAAACAGGATGAGAGGAAGTAGAATTTTTTAATCTGAATTATATGTTGATGTGTGTGTTGAATTTATATCGAATTAATTTTTATATTTGATGTCTAGTTGTTAAAAATAGCGGGGGAGGGAGAATTTTTATCTAGCTGACTTTGTAGCATGACCTACTCTAGCATGTACTACTATAGAATGCTGACATTCTTTATAGATTGATATTGGTTTTCATAATAATATGCAAAAAATGTTGATTATATTCATTTGGCTGTCAATACTATGAGCTGATCAATTATATGAATTCATAGGTTGCCACAAACTTTTCTTTCTTTTTTTTTTTATTGGGAAAAGGATTGTATATGACTGCATCTTTGAAATATTTCTAATATTATCTTAGGCATTACTTGTCTTGTAATCTAATTGGGATATTGAAAACTTGCTTTATTTGTCTGCTCGTGTTCTTGGAATAGAATACGACATTGAATTCTTCTTCCAGGTGGGGGGCTCTGTTTGTGTGATTTATAAACTAAGTAGGAATCAATGTTTGTTCCGTTTGTCAAGTTGCATTGTGTCCTATATGTATAATACCTGACTTTTGTGTTTCAAGTTGTTTGTTGTAAAATCATAATAAAATAATGGAAGGATATTTTAGTAGTTTTTGAAAAAAGACATTTTAGTAATTTTGTTAAAGAATTGACAAAAGGGTAATTTGGTAATTTTGCTTAAAAAAAGGAAAGAAAAAGGAAAAAGGAAAAAGAAAATATTTTTAAAATTAATTATTATTATTATTATTATAATGTTTAAAGTGGGTTAGTAATTATGAATTATTAAAAAAAAAAAAAAATAGGAATTCTGGAATTTGGCCCGAGAGAGGAGATAGGAAGAAGAAAAAGGGAAATTTGAAATTTCCTTCCCCAATCTACCTAATTGGATGGGATTGAGGTGAAATGTGTCCTGGTGAAATGTGTCCTATAATTAATGCTATAGTCAGTTGAAATTGGAAGGAAAGGAAAGAAGAAACTCGAGAGAGTGAATGAAGGAAATTCTGAGCAAAAATTGAAGTTGAACACTGTGAGAAGAAAAAAGAAATTGAGCTCAATTCTTGACAAAATTGAGTGAAATTTTTGTCTAAATTGTTTAGAAAAGAGAGAGGAAGCTAAAGGAAAACTCAATTTGAAGAAATTTGGTCGAGAAAACAAAAAAAAAAAAAAAACGAAGAAGAAGCACTGAAAAAGTTGAAATTTAAAGTTTTGAGCAATTGAAGTTTTTGAAGATATTGAAGGGGTTAGAGTTGGAATTGGAGCTTCAAAATTTGTTGTAAGCTCAATAAGAAGTCCCTCTTTGACTTCGTAACAATTAAATTGATTAATTTCAGCTGGAATTAACTAACTTGATGTTTGAAAATTGAAAAAACTCGCAAGAAATACAGAGCATCGTAATTTTCAGTTCAAATTCTCGTGGATTGAGAGCAAATTTGACGGTCAAAACTTGATGTAATGTAGTTTAAGTTATGGGTAATTGATTGGTAATAGTTAAAACGTCTAGTTTTGGTCGAAAAAAGATAATATAATTGTTGGAGTCTCGCCGAAGATGCCATCCAAAAACTGGACAAAATTGGGGGAAAATTGGAAGTTCAAAGATGATGTTTTCAATTCTAACCGTCATTATATGTCTGTCAAGGAAAGTCTGTAGTTAATTGTCAGTCATTCAAGACAAAAGACAGAATAGATAATCACCTAAACTCGATTAATTTGTAATTTGTATGCTCATTTTACCCTTATATAAGGAACAATTTAAGGGTTATTTAGGAAATTTAACCTAAGAACGGGTTTTAATTATCGATTCGATTTAATCCGTCAATTTTGGATTATTTTCACGAAATTTAACGATCGAATAAATTTACCAACCGAGAACGTTCCATCAAGTTTGTGAGTGACTTATAATTTTAAATTATGATTTTAGAGCATGCATGGTTTCAATTTTTTTAAAAGTATTTTCGAGTTTACATGTTTTACGAGGTAAACTTCTTAAGTAAAATGTACTGAATGTTTATGATCTTTCATGCTAAAAATGTGTTATATAAAAGATTTGATGCATGATTTATGATTTTACATATGCTAGTAAGCATGATTTGAAGTTTAAAGGTCGAAGATATTTTTACGTTTTACGAGATTTCAGTAAAGTATGACTTAAGCATGTTTTAGTATTTCTAAATCAAATTCCAAAATGATTTAAACGATCTAAGTTTCATGAGTATTTTTTAATGAATACTTAAGCCAAAGGTATTTAAGAACTCTTTCAGGGATTTATGAGAATTTTAGTACCAGCATGTGTATCCATGATTGAGCCTGAGGCTAGTATACTAAGTATGCACACTAGAGTATTTCGTTGTCATGAGTGCTGGGTACACCCCACCATGGAAAAGACGTTGTGAGCGATGACTTCGCTACAACGTAGATAATGTTGTGAGTGTTGAGCTTGCTCCACTACGGCAAAAACATTGCTGATGTTGGCCCCACTGCAACGTAGATTTCGCTGTCGTTAGTGCTAAGTTCGTCTCACTACGACAAAGACGTTATAAATCCTCGTCCCACTATAACATAGTATCGCTGTTGTGAGTGTTGAGCTAGCTCCACCACGACAAAGATGTTGTTGATACTAATCCCACCACGACGTAGCTATCGCTATCGTTAGTGTTGAGATGACTCCACTACGACAAAGACGTTGGGAGTGCTTGGATTTTCTCCAATACAACGTAGTTAGAGGATTATACATGGCTCGTTTATGTTTTCAGTTACAGATTGTTTGTAAAAGTTTTCAGTTATGCATTGCTTTATGAAAGATTTAGAAACCCATCTCTTTGCAAAGTTTATGACATGTTTAAGCAGTATGACATTGATGTATTTTCTAATCATGTGATTTCTAAAGTACGTTATTTAAAGTATTTCCAAGTTCAGGAATGATTTCTAACTTATATTATTTATAAATTGTCACTCACTAGACGTTAGCTCATTCTTTCAAATATTTTCTCACTTTTCAGGTAGAAATCGTGATTCTCGAGCCTGACTCACTGCTGCATGTTTGCTGTCGAGTTTGAGTTTTGTTTTAGGTCATAATAATGACTCTTATATGCATGTTTTGGTCTGTAAAATATTATAACGAGTGTGTTGGGTGGTAAGGGACAGTTGTGAACCAACTATGTATATGAATTTTATTTACATGTTTTTCAGTTATTTTTCGCTGCATGTTTTTCTGAGTAAGAAAAGTTAAGCAGTCAGTGAGTGCCGTTAAGTTAGAAACGTTATTTACTGGCTTCACGCCATCTCTTAGGCTTAGAGTAGAGACTCTGGGAGAGGGTGTGACAACTTAGTCGAGCTGTTTCTACGACTAGTGGTTTCAGTGGACGAGATTAGAGGCGATTCACTCCAGGAGTGAATGTTTTAGGGAGAAAAGGTTTTAAATCTCGATCTCCTAGTCAGTCTTACCGAAGAGACAATTCAGAAAAGTGCATATCCAAGACAAAGTCAGAGGACCTCCAGTTGATCAATAGGATCATCAATAGGGCCGAGGATAGGGCAAGATTCAGTAATCAGTCCAGTAGAAAGAAATATATGTAGTAGTTGTGGTAAAGCTCACAAAGGACCGTGTTAAGCAGAAAAGGATGTTTGCTATCACTATAAGCAACCTGATCATTTTAGAAGAGATTGTCCACAACTGAGATCATGTATGCAGGAAGGGCGACAAGTCCAGTAGCAGACAGTAAGCCAGCTAAGATTTTCCGAAGCGGGAGATGAAAGCTCTAGTTATGCTAAACAAAAAGGGGTTGCAGGACGACCTCGTCAGCAAAGGAAGGTGTTTTCCATGACACAGCTGGAAGCAGAGAATGCATAGAACGTCATTACTTGTTTGTGATTTACCTACTTATGTTTTATTAGACCCAGTGTCTCACCTTGGGGAGCTCCAATATTATTCGAGAAGAAGAAAGATGACACTCTATGGTTGTGCATAGATTACCAATAGTTGAACAAGGTGACAATACGTAATAAGTATTCTTTACCTCGTATCGATGATCTGTTTCACCAGTTGAGAGGAGCATCTATGTTTTCTAAGATTAATTTGAGATCACAATATCATCAACTGAAAGTTAAGGAATCTGATATTCCAAAAATGACATTAACGACAAGATACAAACATTATGAGTTTCGTGTAATGCCATTTGGTTTAACGAATGCACCAGCGATTTTCATGGATCTCATGAACATGATTTTCCATGAATACTTAGATCAGTTTATGATAGTACTATTGATGATGTACTGGTGTATTCTAGTGACCGCATAACTCATGAGAAGCATTTGAGAACAATGCTATAGACATTATGAGATAAGCAGTTATATGCCAAGTAAATGTGAATTTTGGCGTGATCAAGTAATGTTTCTAGGGCACGTAGTGTTAGCTGATGGAGTTAATATTGATCCGTAGAAAACAGAAGCTATTGTTAAATGAGAAAGACCTACAACTGCAACGGAAGTACGTAGTTTTCTTGGTTTAGCAGGATAGTACAAACGATTTGTGGAAGATTTTTCTCCAGAAAAGCATTACCATTGATATCGTTGACTAAGAAAAATGCTAAGTTTGAGTGGTTAGAAAAATGCAAGCAGAGTTTTCAGGAACTGAAAAAGAGATTGATAACGACACCTATTCTGACACTCCCAGTAGTAGGGAAAGAGTTTGAGATTTACTATGATGCACCAAGACAAGGTTTAGGTTGTGTGTTAATGCAAGAAGGTAAGGTGATTGCTTATGCTTCAAGGCAATTAAAGAAGCATGAATGCAATTATCCTACCCATGACTTAGAGTTGGCAACTGTTGTTTTAGCGTTGAAAATCTGGAGGCATTATTTGTTTGAAGAAAAGTGTCATATTTTCACTGATCACAAGAGTTTAAAGTATATCTTTGATCAAAATGAATTAAATATAAGGCAAAGAAGATGGCTCAAATTGATTAAAGATTATGACTGTTCTATAGAGTACCACCCAGGAAAAGCTAATATGATAGCAGGTGCACTAAGTATGAAGTCTAGATTTCCTAAGGATGTCTTATGTGGTATGAAGGTGATTTTGCTGAATGAATTGAGAAGTTCTAGAGCAGTTATAGCAACAGAAAGTTCAGGAAGTTTGTTTTCCACATTTCAAGTTCGGTGTTCATTAGTAACAGATATTGTAAAGAGACAATCAAAAGATGCTCAATTGCAAAAGTTGTTTGAAAAGTCGAAGTAAAGTAATAGAACAGAGTTTGAATTGAGATCTAACGGTGCTACTGTAAAGCAAGAAAGGTTATGTGTTCCCGACATTAAGGATCTCAAAGATGCCATATTAGAGGAAGCTCATAGTTTAGCATATGTTATGCATCCAGGTAGTACCAAGATGTGCAGAACTTTGAAGAAGACGTATTAGTGGCCTGGAATGAAACGAGAGATTGCTGAGTATCTTAATAGATGTCTGATCTGTCAACAATTTAAACTAGTACGTCACAGGTCAAAAGGACTTCTAAATCCACTCCCGATACCTGAGTGGAAGTGGGAGCATATTACTATGGATTTCTTATTTGGATTGTCCTGTACATCTAGTGGTTTTGATGGAATATGGGTGATTATTGATAGACTCACGAAAACATCACAATTTATACTGATTAAGGCAACCTTTACGCTAGATCAACTAGCTAAGCTTTATGTTGGCAGAATTGTGAGTCAATATGGAGTCCAAGTATCTATAGTGTCAGATAGAGATTCGAGATTTATATCGAAGTTTTTGCCAAGTTTGCAAAAGACACTGGAAACTAAGTTACGATTCAGTAAAACTTTTCATCCTCAAACAGATGGACAATCAGAGAGGACCATTCAGACACTTGAGGATATATTGAGAGCATGCGTTCAACAATTTAAAGGAAATTGGAATACTCACCTATCACTGATGGAATTTGCTTATAATAACAGTTATCATTCTAGTATCGAAATGGCACCATAAGATGCTTTGTATGGTAAACCTTTCAGAACTCCAGTATGTTGGAATGAGGTAGGTGAACGAAAATTGATTTGTCCTTAGTTGGTTCAAGTTACGACAGATAATGTGAAGTTAATCGGAGAAAATTTAAAGACAACTCAACATTATAAAAAAAAAAAAAGCTATGCTGATGTAAGACAAAAGATTTAGAGTTATCTTAAAGTTATCCTCATGGAAAGTCCTTCGATTTGGAAGAAAAGGTAAGCTAAGTCCGAGATAAATTGGACCTTACCAAATTACAGGAAGAGTAGGACCAGTAGCTCGTCGACTTGAGTTACCAGCAGAACTTGCAATGATGTTTTCCATGTATCTATGTTAAGGAAGTATATTCAGGATCCTTTGCATGTGTTGCCAGAGCAACGAGTTGAGCTAAGGGAAAATTTGTCTTACGAGGAAGAACCGATAAAGATTCTTGACATAAAAGAATAAGTATTGAGAAATAAGACAATTTCGGTCGTGAAAGTTCTTTGGAGACATCATGGAGCGGAAAAAGCGACGTGAAAAACATAAGATTAGAGCAGAAGCAAGTACTCATTTTTGTTCGAGTAAGGATTTCTGAATTTTGAGGGCAAAATTTTCTAAAAGGGGATGATAGTTGTAATACCTGACTTTTGTGTTTCAGGTTGTTTGTTGTAAAAATATTAATAAAATAATTGAAGGGTATTTTAGTAATTTTTTGGAAGGGCATTTAGGTAATTTTGTTAAAGAAATGGCAAAAGGGTAATTTGGTAATTTTGTTTAAAACAGAAAGAAAAAGAAAAAGGAAAGAAAAAGAAAAATAAAAAATAAAACATTTTGAAATTAATAATAATAATTATTATTATTTATTATGTTTAAAGTGGTTTAGTAATTATCAATTATTATAAAAAAAGAAATAGGAATTCTCGAATTTTGCCCGAGAGAAGAGATAAGAAGAAGAAAAAAAGAAATTTGAGAATTTTCTTCTCCAATTTTTCTAATTGGATGGGATTGAGGTGAAATTTGTCATATACTTAATGCTATAGTCGGTGGAAATTGAAGAGAAGAAGAAGGAAATGGAAGAAGAAACCCGAGAGACTGAATGAAGGAAATTCTGAGCAAAAATTGAAGTTGAACATCGTGAGAAAAAAAAAAGAAATTGAGCTCAATTCTTGACAAAATTGAGTGAAATTTGTATCTAAATTGTTTAAAAAAGAGAGAGAAACCTAAAGGAAGGCTCAATTGAAAGAAATTTGGTCGAGAAAACCAAGAAAAACGAAGAAGAAGCACCGAAAAATTGGAAATTTAAAGTTTTGAGCAATTAAAGTTTTTGAAGAAATTGAAGGGGTTAGAGTTGGAATTGGAGCTTCAAAATTTGTGGTAAGCTCAATAAGAAGTCCCTTTTTGACTTCGTAACAATTAATTTGATTAATTTCAGCTCGAATTAACTAACTTGATGTTTGAAAATTAACTCGTAGGAAAAACAGAGCATCGTAATTTTTAGTTCAAATTTTAAAGGATTGAGAGCAAATTTGACGGTTAAAACTTGAGGTAATGTAGTTTAAGCTATGGTAATTGATTGGTAATTTAGTTAGAACGTCTAATTTTGGCTGAAAAAAGATAATTTAATCGTCGGAGTCTCACCAGAGATGTCGTCGAAAAACTAGGCAAAATTTGGGCAAAATTGGAAGGCAATTCTGACCGTCATTATATGTCTGCATGGAAAGTCTATCATTAATTGTCTGTCATTAAAGATAGAAGAAAGAATTCTTAATCACCTTAGCCCGATTAATATGTAATTTGTATGCTCATTTTACCCTTATATAAGGAACAATTTAAGGGTATTTAGGAAATTTAACCTTAGAACGGGTTTTAATTATCGATTCGATTTAATCTGCAATTTTGGACGATTTTCAAGAAATTTGACGATCGAAGAATTTTACGAACTGAGAACGTTCCATCAAGTTTGTGAGTGACTTGTAATTTTAAATTACGATTTTAAAGCATGCATGGTTTGAATTTTTTTAAAAGTATTTTCGAGTTTACATGTTTTACGAGGTAAGCTTCTTAAGCACAATGTAATGAATGCTTATGGTCTTTCATGCTAAAAATGTGTTATATAAAAGATTTGATGCATGATCTATGATTTTACATATGCTAGTAAGCATGATTTGATATGTTAAAAGACCGAAGATATTTTTACGTTTTACGAGATTTCAGTAAAGTATGATTTAAGCATGTTTTAGTATTTCTAAATGAAATTCCAATATGATTTGAACTATCTAAGTTTCATGAGTATTTTTTAATAAATACTTAAGCCAAAGGTATTTAAGAACTCTTTCAGGGATTTATGAGAATTTCAGTACGAGCATGTGTATCCATGATTGAGCCTGAGGCTAGTGTACTATGTGTGCACACTAAAGTATTTCGTTGTCATAATTGTTGGGTATGCCCCACCATGGCAAAGACGCTATGAGCAGTGGCTCCGCTACAACGTAGATAGCGCTGTTGTGAGTGTTGAGCTTGCTCCATTATGTCAAAGACGTTTCTGATGTGGGGTCCACTACAACGTAGAATTTGCTGTCGTTAGTGCTAGATTAGCCCTACTACGACAAAGACGTTAAAGATGCTCGCTCCACTATAATGTAGTATCGCTGTCGTGAGTGTTGAGCTAGCTCCACCATGGCAAAGACGTTGTTGGTACTGATCCCACCACGACGTAGTTATCGTTGTCGTTAGTGTTAAGATGACTCCACTACGACAAAGACGTTGGGAGTGTTGGATTTTCACCACTACAACATAGTTAGAGGATTACACATGGCTTGTTAAAGTTTTTAGTTACAGATTATTTGCAAAAGTTTTTAGTTATGCGTTGCTTTATGAAAGATTTAGAAACACATCGCTTTGCAAATTTATGACATGTTTCAGAAGTATGACATTTATGTATTTCCTAAGCATGTAATTTCTAAAGTATGTTATTTAAAGTATTTCCAAGTTCATGAATGATTTCAAAATTATGTTATTTATAAATTGTTAGTCACCGGACGTTAGCTCATTCTTTCAAATGTTTGAGTTTTGTTTTAGGTCATAATCATGACTCTTATATCAATGTTTTGGTCTGAAAAATATTATAACGAGTGTGTTGGGTTGTATGGGACATATGTGAGACCAGTTATGTATATGAATTTTATTTACATGTTTTTCAGTTACCGCTGCATGTTTTTTAGAGTAAGATAAGTTAAGCCTTCAGAAAGTGCCATTAAGTTAGGAACGTTACTTACTGGCTTCACGCCATCTTGTAGGCTGAGAGTAGAGAGTCTGGGAGAGAGTGTGACAGTATGCATATACGATATTGTTATTAGGGGTACATCCCATTCTGCAAAATACTTTAATCATGGTTATTGAAAATAAAACCTGAAATTCTTCCTGATTTGATATCGGATATACTTTGTTCCTTTATGGCGTAATGGGGTAAACAAATTAATCTTCTTCTACGCTATTTATGGCATGCGATTTTTTATGTTTTGGTTTGGTTAGAATAAGAGTTAGCTTACCAGAGGAAACATTAGTATCAAAAGTATTTGAGGTGATATTGAAGTAGCTTGGTTGATTAGTGTTTTTTATTTTATGTTGCTATGAAGAATCTAATGCATTTGAGGTGGTACTTGGCTTAGTTTCCTTCCTTTAACTCACAGGGTTGGAGACAAAAGTAGATGTACTAAGTATCAGTGTCAAAAGAGGTTCTGTCGAGTCGATTCGGTGGCAGTAGGAGCATTAAGAAGTGCGGAGCAACATTGCGTCTCCAAGAAAGTGATCTTCTTACTGTTGATGCCATGGACAGAGCTGATGAAGCAACCATTAAAAGTTTGATTTAGCCGGCATTTCTTCTTGGAAATTATTGAGTCATGGCACATAAACTTTCTTGTTGCATTTGAATCACGTGAACAGAAATATATGAAAAACACCATTTATATATATATGTTGTTCTGTTTTCACTTATTATCTCAATGAAAGCTCCACTTTCTACCAATAATTTAGAGTTTTTTTGTATCCATCTTGCAGGTTGGATTTTTTCATACAAAGGCTAAGAATTTGAAGAAGATTGCAAAAATATGTCTTATGAAGTATGGTGGGGACATACCAAGATCATTGTAGGATCTACTTTTGTTACCTGGGATGGGCCCTAAGATTGCACATTTAGTATGATATATTGTATTTTTTTAAAATAAGAAATTTATTAGGTAATGGGTATGCTTCCATGACTCATCATATTTCATTGTGGCATTTAAATCATGATTATGGCTTGGAACGATGTTCAGGGGATATGTGTAGACGCTCATTTGCATCGCATTTGCAATTGACTTGGATGGGTGTTTGGGAAAGGCTCAAAACAGGTAACTGTGGAATGTGTGCTCGACTCCACTTTTTTACTAACATAAGTAGATTCTCACTTCATATTTGAATATCGTCCTTTTCCTAACTTCAAAATTTTGCTCTGTTGCTAAAATTGTAATCAAATTATTCCTCTTAAGTTTTTTCATTCAATAGATTCAACTCATTGTGGTAGTTGTGTTCGTCATATTGCATATGATTGTTTCCAAGACATGTCCTTGCTATAATTTGTTTCTTTTGCTTTGCTAGAAAACATCCACTCCTGAAGAAACTCGAGTAGCATTAAAACTGTGGCTGCTAAAAGAGGAATGGGTTCCAATTAATCCTCTTCTGGTATGCAATGTTCTTTTATAAATAGTTGTTGCCATGGGTACCATGATACGATGAATGTGTTGGCATTGATTCCTTGTAAACAAATTGTACCATATATTTCACCCATAAACAACAATATTCTAACACTCATAATTGTGCATTTGTATATCTGTGTATTCACACACAGGAACGATGTTTACACCTTGGGAAAACACCCGACTACATCTATTGCTTTAGCTAGATATTCATAAAATGATTGGCAAAGTTTGAAATACCCATTTCTTGAATAATCATTGGAATTATTAATCAATTTTAAAAAAAAGGTTTATAAAACCTACTGTTCTTTAGTTTTTTTTTAAAAAAAATGTTTTGTTTTGTTTTGTTTATTATTTATTTATTTTAACATGGGTAAAAAGTGTATAACAATGTGATGGTTGTCAACTAGAACTGTAGTAATTCAACATATGTCGAATCATTCATAATATAGCTAATGTATGCTTGAAGCCGGATGAAACAAGAATAATTTGTTGACGTCTTAGTTCTTGGATTATAATAATAAAAGGTTCTAAGTTTTATATTTAATGAGCTATGCCTTTTTTTTATTTTACTAACTTTCTGAAGTGTATCATTACTTTGTTTGATAGTGAGTTCAAAGAAGATGCCTCATGGACAAGGTCGTGCAAGTACTACTGAAGAAGCAGGTAGTTGAAGAAAGTTAGAACGAGTCAGTTGGTTTACTTACTATACCTACTGTATGTATCGTTTGTACATGTCTAAACTTTAACCGTTAAATGTGTTCAATGTCATAAGGTAGACATATTACAATTAGAAAGTACATTAGAAATAGGAACTTAAGCAATTTTTGTCAGGCATCTGATGGGAGCTTTAGAAGAAGAAGTCATCACTATTAGTTTGTTTTACGTAATGAATTCTTTGTCGATATTTTGAAGTTTTAAATTTAATGTGGAGTATATTTGAAGTTTAATGTGGAGTATATTTGAAGTAAACCCTCTTCTCTAGTAGTGTTAGTTATGTGGTTTATTAATTTCTCAATTTGACTCAAGAGTTGAATATGTAAAATGCAATGATTGAGGATTGCAAATACATGTGCAAAATAGGGACAACACAGGTGCAAATATAGGGTATAATAACTATTAAATTTTTTAAAAATTTTCAAAATTAACTTGACGGTGAAACACTGTCAAGTATAGTCTAAAACTTGGAAATTGTAAAGTGTCAATAATTACATCATACTTGACAGCGGTAAACCGTCAAGAGTAATGAATTCTTGACAATAGAAAACCGTCAAAATTGAACTTTTCCATATTCTTGACACAGGATTACTTGACAGTGAAAAGTTGTCAAGAAAAGCGTTAGGCTTGACAATCGATAACTGTCAAGTAAACTGTAACGCCTTGAATTCCTAAACCAAATCGGGCTGTTATTTAATTAGAATCAGTAAATTTTTAAAGACAGAAGTAATGCAAATCAAATACTTTTATTTTTTTAAAAAATAATCATTTAAAATGTCACCAAAACAAATACTTAGTTAAATGCAAAAATTCCTAGACGGGATGCCTTAAAACAGTTTTCTAAAATGAAATAATTCCAACGAATAAAATAAAATAGATAAATAGCAATGACGCCAAAAAACACAGTTGGAAATCAAAAAGTCTCGTGGTCTCCCACGGTATGGTCACTGGTTCTTCTTGTCCCTTATCGGTCCCTTCTCACCTTTGCCTGAAATACAACACAGAAAGGATGAGTATAATATATACCCAGTAACGGACCCACCACTCATCACACTAGGTGACTATTAACTCTCTATTAACTTGTACTTTACGACACACAATCAAATGGTTTTGTAGGAACATCCATTCAGCACAATGTCAGGGTCGTCCTACAAAACCTTTGGGATCCCATGCTAAAGCAATCATGTTGCGACACATGCCACATAGACTTGTTAACCTGACCCACGAAACACACGCATACAGGCTTGTCGACCCGTCCCACAAATGAAGTACAAACTAGTTAATCACTATAGTTAAAAGACACCATAATCCAACAGAAATTACAGTAAAAAAAGTAAAGCAGTCAAATAATAGCTTCATTCCACATAGTACAGTTAACATGCTTTACATAATCCACATAGTACGACAGGTCATGCATAAACCACACAATTAATTATACAAAAAGAAAACTCAAACTTACGGTCACAATATAACCAAAAATCAGCTGTCACATAACCCACATCCCAACCAAAATCTACCGTGCTATGAATAAGATGTCCCATAACATTCTTAAACATAACCACAATAAACGGTTCATCGACAACATAAAATTTTACAATGCATGCGATCCAATCCATCTTCCACACTTTATACACCTAAGGCGTGGATTCAGTAGAGGTGTCCCTTACCTCATTCTACAGAAAATTCCTTCGCTCGAAATAAAATCCCCGAACAAATTCTAAACATCACAACACAATTAATTAATAATTTTTTCATAAAAATTATTAATTATTTTTACTTAACTCTCTTCAGTTTTAATCCCTTAATCTTACCAATCTATCGGCGACGTTCCAACTAATTTGTGGAGGAAACAATACGAATTAATTAAAAAAAGAAGCTTCAAAATCCACCTGAATACAACCAATTTAATTAATAATCTTCCATAAAAATTAATAACAAAATTCAAGTTTACTCTATCACAAACTTACCAATTGGTCGACGAAAATTCCAAACCAGTTCATAGGAAAATTCTACGAGTTAATTCCCAACGAAGCTCCAAATCAAACCAATCTTTGTCAAAATTCCAATCCAATCCGTAGAGCAAACTCTACGAATTAATTACGATGGGAAACTCCCAAATTGACCTTCAATAACCACGAAAACGGCGAATTAAATCCAAATATTAATTTTCCCTACTAAAACCTTAGATGGGTACCCAAAACACCGACTACAAAATCTTACCCACAGTCAACCGGCGAGGATGGCGGCAGCGGAGCTGAACGGTGCGGCGTGGCAGCTTGCAGCGGTGCAGACGTGGACAGATTCGGTGCGGAGGGTAGCTTCGTCGACTTGGGTTGCAGTGGCAGTGTAACACCCGACCTTTTTCTAGAATTACAATAATGTAAAATTGGTTGTAATATGTGTTGTTGTGAGATTATTAAAGAAGGGTGTTTTAGTAATTTTGAAAAAACATCAAAGGCAAAGTGGTAATTTACTTGATTTATTATTAAAATAAATAAATAAATAAATAAAGATAAAGATGAAGGAAATAAATAATTGAGGAAAAGAAAGGAAATAGGAAATTGAAAAAAAAAAAAAGAAGAAAAGAGAAAAGATGGAAATTTGGGATTATCTTACCCGAGAAGGACAAAAGGAAGAGAAGGAAAATATAAACTTTTCTTCCTTAAATATTTCGAATTGGCAGCAAGTTGATACAGATTTCCTTAAAGTAAGCTTGTGTCGGCCATTTTGAAGAAGGATTAGAAGGAAATTGAAGAGAATTAGGAAGAAAAACAAAGGCAAACCCGAGAGAGGAAAAACTTTTCTGGGCAAAATTTATCTTGAACACTTGGGCGAAAGTGATGATTTTGTGTTAAATTCTCAACCAAATTGGACAAAATTTGTGTCTAAATTGCTTAGAAAAGAGAGAGGAAGGTGAAGCACAGATCAAATTGGAGAAATTTGGCCAAAGATACCACTGAATTTGAAGAAAAAGAGCTCGGGCTGCTGGAAATTGTGAAAAACGGACCCGAAACTTTGAAAATCAAATTCTCCGTCTACAAGCCGAATTAAGATCTAGTTTTTGGAGGTAAGCCAGATTATTAGTTCATTTAGAGTTCTGTAAAAGGAATTGAGTTGATTTAGTCTGTGTAGAAAGAAATCGAAGTTTTAATTCTTGGTTTTAAGCTCGACGGAAAACTGAACAAGGTGACTTCCATAGGAGATTTCGAGCTATCCACGAAGAGTTTGAAGCTAATGTTTTGAGGTAAACAAATAGACTCATGTAGAAATCGTTTGGCATAGGTTAGAGCTTCTAATTCTTAGTAGATTGAGAGAATTGACTCGCCGAAGTTGGGTCACAAAACTACCGAAAAACTGGATGTAAAAGAGAAGAAAATGAGAAATTTGAAGAAGAAGAAGAAGATGATGATGATGGTGGTGGTGTTAATGATTATTATTATTATTATTATTATTATTATTATTATTATTATTATGTATTTATATTTACAAATAATATATTTAGGAGAAAAGAATTAATTTAAAAAGGAAAATTCGGTTTTTCTCGATTTTCGTGCCACGTGATTTAAGAATCGATTCTGAATTTATTTTCAGGAGATTCGGAGATCGGAAAATTTATAAGCCAGGGATAGCCCGTCAAGTTTGTGACTGATAGTATTATTTTAATATTTGATATTAAAATAATTATCGGAATGTTTGTTTTTCGAGAAATTGCAAAATTTTCAGAAAATTTTAGAAAAATCATGTTGTTCATATTTTTCGATGTACTTTCAAATGATGACTTGTTTGAAGCATGATTTAAGTGTTTTAAGGCAATTCTGGTAGTTTGAATATAATAATATTATATTGACACGCTTTTCGAGGCAATATCTGTTTACAAAATAAACATGTTTTATAATATGTTAGGCCCTGTTTATGTTTACTGAGATGATTTTCATAACTGTTTCAGCATGTTTTGACTGCTATAGAGCCTACGCACGTTTTGCACGTTTTACGAGATTTCTCGAAATCATAAGTTATGATGGTTTAATGTTTTTATAAGATTT
>JBBPDJ010001514.1:0-44092 GCA_037974625.1 Cucumis cinereus | reverse complement strand
TCCAATTAGTGGTGGCTACAATTTGGAGTTTTGTAGAATTCTGAGACGACAACAAGAGTAAGTTGATTTTTCTTTTCCTCTGTAATTTTATTAATAAAATGCATGTTTAGCCTAGATTGTTCTGTAAATTTTTTTCAATGTATTGAGAATGATTTTGTATTTCTTCCTCTGTGATGGGTTTTTATCCCATCACTACGTCCTTGTCGCAGTGGAGTAATTTCACACTAACGACAGCTATATCTACGTCGTGGTTGCATTAGGACCAACGACGTCTTCGTCGAGGTGGAGCCAACTCAACACCCGACGGTATCCTATGATATAGTGGGGCTAGCAACTATAAAGTCTTTGCCAAAGTGGGGCGAATCCATCACTAAGGCAGCAAAACTACGTTACAGTGAGGCCAACACCTGCAACGTCTTTGCCATGGTGGAGTAATCTCAACACCATGACAGCGTATAACTACGAAGTAGCGGAGCCACCGCCCACAACGTCTTTGCCATGATGGGGTGAACCCTCACGCAAGGCAGCGCATACCTTAGTGTGCACACCTAGTATAGTAGCCTCAGGCTCACATGGATACACATGTTTAAAACATATCATCGTAAAATGTGCAAGTCACATAAAGCATATCATCATCTCAAATTATTTCTCAAATCATCACGAAACTCGTAGTACTTGAAATCATGCTTAAACATCACTTATAACATGGTAGAAATCTTATAGAAGCATCAAATAATCATAACTCGTGATTTCGAAAAACCTCGTAAAACGTGCAAAACTTGCTTAGGCCCTATAGCAGTCAAAACATGCTCAAACAATCATGAAAATCATCTCAGTAAACATAAACAGGGCCTAACATATTATAAAACATGCTTATTTTGTAAACAGGCATTGCCTCGTAAAACGTGTCAAAATAATACTATTATATTCAAACTACTGGAAATGCCTTAAAATAATTAAATCATGCTTCAAACAAGTTACCATGTGAAAGTACATCGAAAAATATGAACAACATGATTTTGCTGAAATTTTCTAAAAATTTTGCAAATTCTCAAATAATGTGCATTTCGATCATTATTTTAATATTAAAATATTAAAATAATACTCTCACTCAAAAACTTGACGGAATATCTGTGGCTCATAAATTTTCCCGATCTCCGAATCTCCTGAAAATAAATTCATAATCGATCTTTAAATCACTTGGCACGAAAATCGAAGAAAACCAAATTTTCCTTAATTTCCCTTTTTGAATTAATTCTTTTCTCCTAAAAATATTATTTATAAACAGAATAATAATAATAATAATAATAATAATAATAATAAGGATAATCTTCTTCTTCTTCTACAGCTTCTTGCTCATTTAAATTCCAGTTTTTCGATCACTGCGTTGACTCTACTTCGGCGAGGCAATTCTCTCAATCTACTAACAATTAGAGGCGCTAACCTATGGCAAACGATATCTACATGAGTCTATTTACTTACCTAAAAAAATTAGCTTCAAACTCCTCGTGGATAGCTCGAAATCGTTTCTAGAAGTCACCTTGCTAAGTTTTCCGACGAGCTTAAATCCGAAAATTGAAACTTCGATTTCTTCCTACACAGACCAAATTAACTCAATTTCTTTTACAGAACTCTAAATAAAGTAATAATTAGCTTACCTCCAAAAATTAGATCTTAACTCGACATGTAGACGAAAAATTTAATTTTCAAAGTTTCGGGTCCGTTTTTTGCATTTACAGCTGGCCGACTCTCTTTTTCTTCAAAATCAGTGGTCTCTTCGGCCAAAAGTTTCCAAAGTGAGTTGTGCATCAGCTTCCTCTCTCTTTTCTAAGCAATTTAGACACAAATTTCACTCAATTCGATTAACAATTGAGCACAAAATCATCACTTTTCCTCAAAGTGTTCATAACAAAATTTCCAGATTTTTCACCCTCTCTCTCTCGACCTTCTCTTCTCTTTTCCTTCCAATTCCTTTCAATTTCAGCCAACTTAGATAATTTGAAGACACATTCTTGCCTAACAACCATCCAATTAGAAAATTGGAGAAGGAATTAAGGTAAAAAAATTGTTTAATTTCCCTTCCCATTCTTAATCCCTTTGGCACACCATTTAAAAAAAATCAATCTCCTTTGTTTTTTTTAAAAAAAACTAAATGATAAATACAAATTAATAAATCATTTCATTTCTTTTTTTTTCCTTTTCTTTTTCTTTTTTTTTTAAATATTATTTTATTTTTTTTAAACATAACTACAAAATTAATTTTTCTACCAAAATTACCACTTTACCATTGATGTAATTTAATTTTTAAACAAAATTACTAAAATGTCCTTTATAAAAAATTTACTAAAATACCCTTTGATTATTTTATTAACACTTTTACAACAAACAATTTAAATAAAAAGTCGGGTATTACAAGATTGATTGAGCTTAGTGACGGGTACAGTACGAGGTTCAAGGTTATGGAGACTATCACACGTGGGAAATAGATCAGTGGAAGGATCAGTGAAGAATGGGTGAGTACTAGATAGAGAGTATGAAATGAAGAAAGACTAGAAAACATGCGATGTTCCCAAAAAGTAACATGACGAGATATACATAATCGTTGAAAGATTGGATCCCAACAATGAAACCTCTGTGTTCATGTACCATATCTCAGAAAACAACATAGACGAGCAAGAGGTTCAAGTTTGGTATGTTCATGAGGATGTAATAACACAAAGCATGTACAACAAAATACTTTAAGATTGAAGTAATAGGGGGAGTACCAAAAAGTCGTTCAAAGGGGAAAATGTTGTGAATGACTGAAGATGGAAGACAATGATAACATACACTGAGGTCAGAGCAACCTTGCCCTAAAATTTCTCAGGGCAGAAAGCAGAGAGAAGTTGAGCACGAATAAAGTCTAGAATGTGGCAGTGTTTTTGTTCTGCTCGACCATTTTGATGGGAGGTGTGAGGGCATGAGCGAGGTACCAGAGGACCCTGTTGAGAAAGAAAAGAAAGGACATGGGAAGTTCTTATACTCCATTGCATTGCCTGTGCAAAGAATTTTAATGGTGCAAGAGAATTGAGTGTGAACCATATTCGAAAAGTCAATGTAAATTTGAGGTAAGAAAGACCGATGTTTAAGAAAGTAAATTGAAGTAAAACGAGAATAGTCATCGATAAATAAAGAAAAATATCGACAACCATTGACAGTAGTAGAGGGAGCAGGACCCCAAATGTCAGAATGGATTAGGCCAAAAGGTGTATCACATAAGGATGCGAAAGTAGTAAAAGACAAAGCAGGTCGTTTTGCAAGCTTACAATTCAAACAATCAAATGGACTAAATATAGAAACGTTATCAAAAGAACAATAGAAACAAAATTTTGGAGTTCTCAGGAGATGCATGACCAAGACGAAGGTGCAACTAATATATAGTTTTATCAGTGATAGGAGCAGAGATAGAAGGAAACATAAAATGCTGAAGAGATGTGTGCTCAAACAATCTTCCCACCTTCCACCCGGTACCAATCACTTGTCCCGTCTGTGGATCCTGAACCTGACAACCATGGGAAAAAAAGATAATTGTTAGACCAAGGTCACATAATTGACTAACAGAGGCAAGGTTGGAGGTTAAATTAGGAACATGATAAGTGTTGGAGAGATTTATGGTGGGTGCATTAATAATGCCAATGTGAGAGATAGACATGTGATTACCATCAGTAAAGTGGATTGGGGGAAAATAGTGTACAAGAATAGGGGAAGACAAAAATGAAATGTCAGAAGTCGTTCAATATACAAAACATCTTCTTGATCAGTGTTAACCAACCAGGTGATGATTTGATGAATTTTGCTATCCTAGTCCTTAAGTCGTTCAATATACAAAACATCTTCTTGATCAGTGATATTAGTAACAAGTTTTGCATAACCATCATCAATGTTGCTGCTGTTAGCAACGGGAGAAGTGATTTTGACGGGTTTGGTGATATCTCCAGCAACAATGTGCCATAATTTTCGACCGATTATAAAACTTTTCGTTTGATGAGCCCATGTGATATAATTTGTGTCATCAAGAATAATATTAATATGGCGAGATATATCATTTTTCTCCATCTGAAAGGTCAGTGATAAAATAAAGAGTTCACTAGAGTCAAATGAGTAAATAAATGGATTTCCTTATTCAAAAGAAATTAAGACCAAATCTCAACACAACATAGAACAAGATATAGATGGCGGCAGAATCAAAAATGAGTTGGGAACAAACGAATCAAATTGAAGGTCAAAAATGTAGGTCAGATTTGTGAATGGAGACAGAATGACGGTGTTCAACAGTGTTTGGAGATAATTTGAATGTCACGGCGGTGATGGGCTCGGAGTAAGGAGCAGATTCAAGGACGGAGGTGAGTGAATTTGAGCATGATAGGACAAATCTTATTTGGATCAAAGCCATATCTGAGATGATTTGGGCGAAGGTGGATGGATCTGAGAGAACCTGTGCATATCCGAGAAGAGGTGGTCGGGTTCTAGGCAGATCTGAGTGGTTAAAAGAGGTTTAGAGCGAATCGAAGCTTACAGACAACCGGATCTGAGTGGATCAGGTTGGAGGTGGACGAATCTGACCGGTGATGGATGACATGCGTTTGGATATGAGCGGATCAGGTTGGGGGTGAACGGATCTGATCGATGATGAACGACGTGCATTCGTGGTTGGTGATGGTTGTGGCTAGCTGATGGTGAAGGTGAACGACTAGCGATGGCAGCGGCAAGACGAAGAAGATGGTAGAGGTAAGAAAACCTTGAGCTCTGATACCATATTGATGTAATTGGTATTTGCTATTTTTCTTATTGAATTAGTGAGACAAATACAAGGATAAGTATACACAAAGTATAACAAAATAAGGCAACTATACCCTAATAAATACAAGATCAATAATCACCCAAATTACTCCTAAATGACATAAATTACGTTAACATATATATATAAATACACACTTTTTAACTAAATTTCCCGAATTTAAAATTATTTTTATTGTTATATTTATTATTATTTTGTTCCCAAACTTAAAATATAAGAATACAACATGTTGCCATAGCTTTCTTCATCCTCTTCATTAAAATTCACAGATATAAAATTATAGTTCATGTTTTGTTCCTTATACATTTACAATTTTAGTTACACTATAATTATAACTACTCAATGTTTTCACATCTTTTTGTTACAACGTAATCATATATAACTTTGTGCACAATATTGTTTTTTAAACTTTGTTCTACCACTTGCTATTTGTTTTCTTCGTCATGGAATTTATGATGAATTTATGAATGACACATTGGTCCAATTTCAAAAAATCTTGAAATGCCTGCATCATCCTTTTTAATTCCATTGTAATTAATTCATCCAAATACACCATTCTACTTCTTTTTAGTTTGCTTTCATTCATGAATTTTCTCTTTGCCTCTGGATATTTTGGTATTAATTTTAATTTTTAGTTTTAAAATCGTTGAGATTCATATATCTAACTAATTTCTATATTCAAATTTTGATATCAATTCTAAACTCATATTATATAACTTTTCATAAATATAATCTATTTTTCTATTAAGGATTGTTTTATCAATATATTTCTCATCATTTTATTTTAAACGATTTATAAATTATTTTTACCATTATCTTTAATTTCGTTTTAAGCGAGATGGAGGAGAGATCTACCTCATTTCTCACAAATTGTTCTTATTTTAAATTTGGTTTGTCATCATATTTATTATAATTTTCATTTGAAATATAAAATTTAGTATTTCGTTCTTGATTTAAAAATTCTTCAATTTTATGTTTGAAGAATCTTCAACCTTTATCAATTGTTGATTTGAATTCTTAAATTTCATATTATATTATTTTACCTAAAATTGACTTTGTTTGATTTGGTTTGAGAAATTCATCAAGTATCTCCATCTTCTCCTTCGTGCAAACCAACTTGAACGCAAATCCCATTTTTTTCTTCACTACAAGAAGTTCAATATTCGGTGACAAAGTTTTAGTGACGCAAGTCATTTTTGTCGCTAAAAGGTTAGTTTTAGCGATGCAAAAAAAAAAAAAGAAAATGACACAAAAGATTATTTTTAGTGACACAATTTTAGTCTGTGTCACTAAAAGGATTTGGAAAATTTCACTAAAGCTTAATTACTTTTAGCAACAAACATAAATGTTGCTAAAAATTTTTCAAAAATATTTTTTCCCTAGGTTTTTATTTTCATCCTTTTATTTTCATTAAATAAAAAAAAGAGAATAATTATAATCTAAACCTCACAAACACTCACGTTCACCCATCTCCAATACTACTCATGACCAGCAAACTACAACGGGCGGACTATGGCGGGCAAACTACGACAAACTACGACTCACGTGTAGCTTGCGACGACGATAGACTTCGACGAACGACAACTCACGTGTAGCTTGCTACAACGATTTTAAGACTTCGACGGCGATATCTGCGACTTCGACGACGATTTTGCAACTTTGATTGATTTGCAACGGCGATTTTACGACGACAATTGGTTTGCAACTTCGACGACAGATTTAGCAGCGATTGATTTGCAACGACTGATTCAACAGCGATTGGTTTGCGACTTTGAATCGCCTCAACACCCCGATTCAGCAGCAAATTCTTCAAGTTTGCGACTTCGAATCACGATGATTTCTGCGACTTCGATGACGATTTTGCAACTTCGATTGATTTTCAACGGCGATTTTACGACGTCATTGGTTTGCGACTTCGACGGCGGATTCAACATCGATTGATTTGCAACGGTGAATTCAGCAACGATTGGTTTGCGACTTTGAATCGCCTCAACACCCTGATTCAACATGAAATTCTTCAGGGTTGCGACTTTGAATCGCCTCTTCCCCCCGTTGTTTAACCGTTTGTTCTTTTGTCTGTCTCTCTATGCTATATTTATATATACATACATACATGATATATTTATATTTACACTTGACGAGAGATTGACTACAGAGTTTATAGGATATGTAATGTTGTTAGATTGAAAATGATGGGAAATGACTTAATAATATAATTATCAAATGTTAATAATAAGATATATAAGTAATGTTTATTTAGTTTTTCATGATGATATAAAGAAATAGATATAAAAGATGGAGTTTACGAAAGTGTTGGACATTCATCATTTGGTTCAAACTATAATGTTATGATTAAATAAATATTTAGTCAGTTTTTCATTACGAAGTTTATCAAGAGTAATGAGAAGTACGACAATAATGTTGAAATTGTTGAATCATGTATTTTCTATCTTTACTTTTGAGCACTGTTTCTAGACGTGACGTTAGAGTAGAAATTGGATACAGATAATGTGTGCATTTTATGTAGAAGTTAAGGTTAGAGAAATTGGATACAAAATAGCAATGTGTGCATTTTAGAAATTGTAAGCACAAGCAAGTGTTGGAGTTTTCTTTTTCTTTTTTTTGACTAAACAAAAGCCATGAAATCATACTTGTGATAGTCAAACAGTTTGTTGAATGTGCTCTGCTCTAAAATATTTATCTTTACCCAAACACTTTGTTCAAACTTAGGTACTTTGAATTCAAGGTTTTGATTTTAACACTTTGAATTCTAACTTAAGTACTTTAAGTTGTACTTATTATGGATCGAAGTTGGATAAATTTAAGGGATCGAGCTTCTAATGAATATTCTAACGGTGTTGATAACTTTATCGGAGTTGCAACGAAGTGTTTAGACGAAGAGGGAAGAACAAGATGGTCTTGTTCAAACTGTGTGAACCTCAATTGAAATAGATTACATGTCGTAGAACGCCATTTGTATAAATATGGCATCTCTCCAACTTTTAGGCGATGGATATTCCATGGAGATACTATTGATATTTCTCTATTTTTGAGATCTAATTCAAGGTTTCTTGGTGCAACGTTTTCCAATTCAGGTGAACCTAGAGAAGAGAATGTAAATCTTAGAGAAAGCGTTAGAGAGAGAGAGATTATGGATGATGGGATGCTAGAAATGATTCATGATTTACATGGGTCAATGTTTGAAGAAACTACTAGAGAATCAAACGAATAGGATGATTCATATAGAATGTGTGGAATGTTTGTTGAAATAGAAGAGGAGTTATATCTAGGAAGTCTAAAGTTCACTTCGCTTAATTTTTTAGTTAAACTTATGCACATTAAGGGGCTTAATCATTGGAGAGATAGGTCATTTGATATGTTGCTTGAATTATTAAACGAAGCCTTTCCAGATGGTGTGAGGCTAAGAAAAGACTACGTGACTTAGGGATGGGATATGTTTCAATTCACGTGTGCAAATTAGATTCTACTTTATTTTGGAAACAATATGCATCACTTGACAAATGTCCGCATTGTGGAGAGTCTAGATACAAGTCGAATGATAGAAAGGGGAAACAAATTCCACATAAAGTGTTAAGATATTTTCTACTAACGACAAGGTTATAAAGATTAATTCTATCAAAACATATTGCCGAGGATATCAGGTAGCACAAAGATAAGAGGTGTGAAAATGAAGGCATACTTCGACATCCTGCTTATGTTAAGGGTTGGAAACATTCGATGAACAGTATCCTTGTTTTGCTTTGGACGCTCGAAATATCAGATTAGCACTTTCTTCTGATGGTTTTAATCCTTTTGGAAACATGAGCACATCATATAACATGTGGCCAATTATGCTCATTCCATACAACTTGCCCCCTAGGAAGTGTATGAAATCACCATTGGCTTTTCTTTCTTTGCTCATCCATGGTCTAAGGTCTCCTGGTAAAGAAATTGATGTTTACCTACAACCACGGATAAATGAGTTAAATGGGCTTTGGGTGAATTTCATTCAAACATATGATAGTTTCAGTGTTTCTTTCTTCCAACTTCGTGCTGCATTGCTGTGGACAATAAATGATTTTCCAGCTTATGGTGATTTATCTTGTTGGAGGACAAAAGGTTATAAAGCATGCCCAGTTTGCAATGTTGGTACAAGCTCAATGGCACTAAAAAGCAAGATTTGTTATATGGAAAAACATCGATATCTACCTTTAACGCATGCATGACGTAAAAGTAGGCAACACGATGGAAAACAAGAAATGCGAGTAGCTCCCAATATTTTGTTTGGACAAGATATTATAAATCAATTGAATTCTATAAGTTTTCCTATGTTGAGTAAGAATCCTACAAGACGTGATGTCAAGCGAAAAAGGACAATTGGTGAGCATAATTGGACTAAATGAAGCCTTTTTTTCAATCTTCCTTATTGGCAAAATCTTAAACTACGTCATAAACTTGACGTGATGCATATTGAGAAAAATATTTGCGATAACTTGGTGGGCACAATATTGAACATCGATGGAAAGACTAAAGACACCGTTAAAGCTCGTGAAGGTCTACCTAACTTGAAAATAAGAAAGGAGCTTCACATACAAGAGACTGAAAATAGACGTCTCAAGCCTCATGCTTCCTATATGTTAACTGCTGCTGAAAAGTGGACTTTTTTAGGTTCTTGAAGTCTGTGAAGTTTTCAGATGGTTTTGCATCCAACATATCTCGTTGTGTTAAATTAAAGGAAGGGAAAATATCTTGTTTTAAGAGCCACGATTGTCATGTTTTAAACCAAATAAATCGCTTCTGTTGCTTTGTTGCTTTAGCTGGAGCATTTCTCTTCTGTGGCTTTTAGTTTTACTGTTACTGCATGTTAAAAGTTTTACTGTTTTTGCTCAATTCTGTAATAGCTTCAGCCATAGCTTGGTTTCTGTTTGGTTCTCCAACACACACCCAAACTAATGAAAAAACTTTATTACAGTAACTGTGTTTGGTTTCTGTCCATGATTGGCTTTTTTACTCTTTTCTTTTTGGGATTTGTTTTGTTTTGGATTTAGATATGGATTTTTTTGCATTTAATTCTATGTTATATCAGTTAGTATTTCTTGGTTGGGTTCTGCTTTGCAAATTATAGTATAGGGAGTTCAAACAAAATACCAAGATTTAAAGATTAGGCCAACTAAATAAGGTAGATTAGATAAAACTCTCTATAATCCAAACTCTAATATACGTCCAAGTATAAACTCATTCTCATGTCTCACCAACAACTAAACTTCTAACATCAGAGAACTAACTTCTGCATATGATAATCTATTAGTATATGAATTGAAAAGGATGAGGTTCACATGCTTCATAATGGGAATCTCAGCCAGAGGGCAACCAAGGCCATGAACACAAGCTAGTGATAATCCAAAAAAAGAACTATCAAGCAATGCCCATATAAATTCAGCCCCGGCAAACAATGCATAGGCCTCAATATTATCAGCAACTCCAGCTTTGTACATTTCAGCACTCAATTTAATAAACAAACCCAATGCTCTGGTCAAACAATACATACATATGAATCAAACAACCAACACTTTCTCCAAAGAAATCCAATGAAAAAGAACACTCGCATTAAGGACTGTACCTAGAAATTGAAAAAAAATACTTACTTTTAGTAGTAAGTATTTTTTGCATTTCATTTTATGCATTCTTTTTTTTCTCTTTGCTGGGTGGTAGAAAAACTAGAACTGTACCTAGAAATTGAAAAAAATAGGATTGTTAGTCTCCATTTCTGTTTGTTTCTCCAGAATATTGACTTAGAAATTGATATTGATTGTTAGTCTCCATTTCTGTTTGTTTCTCCATGATATTGACTTAGTAATACATGCTTGTTGCTGGTGATGAATGCTTGTTTCGGAAACAATGAATGCTTGTTTCTTGTTGCTGAATTTAACCATTGACCGAATACTTGTTACTAGTAGGTAAATCATAGATTTGCTTGTTGCTTGTTGGTATAAAAACTAGGACTGTACCTAGAAATTGAAAAAAAAAAAAAAAACTAGGATTGTTAGTCTCCATTTCTGTTTGTTTTTCCAGGATATTGAGTTAGAAATTGATATTGATTATAAGTTTTCTTCCTAAAAAAATGAAAGAAACTAGGACTATAACTATTTGCTTGTTGCTTGTTGCTATAGTAATGAATGCTTTTTGCTGGTGATGAATGCTTGTTTCGAAAACAATGAATGTTTGTTGCTTGTTGCTGAATTTAACCATTGGTCGAATGCTTGTTGCTAGTAGGTAAATTATAGATATTATTAGGGAGACTTCAGAGGTTATACAACTGTTTCTTGTGATGTTTTTGGTAGGAACGATAGTTGTAATAGGATAGTAATTTGTAGGAACTATAGTTGTAGGAACTTTTATTACATTGTGATGTTTTTAGTAGGAACTGTAGTTGCATTTTTTGTAGGAGCTGTAGCTGCATTTCTTGTGATGCTTTATTGTTAGAAGAATACTATTTTTTATCAGTCAATATTATTGTTATTTTAAGTGCACCTTGCAATACTTTGATACCGCTTCAAATAGCTTAAAAACTTGTAATTAGCCATAGAAATAAGTGTTTAATTGCATAGTCTCTTAAATGTTTAAGTATTGAGCACTGTTTACTTCACTATGGACTTTAATGAGCATAGTTCCACATAAGGTGATGTTTCATTTTATCCTTATATGCATTTGATATTTCATTTTTTTTATTTGTCAGATTTGATGCACAACTGTTCTTCTATTGATGTTGACTTCACAGACGGAATTGGAAAGAGTTTTTTGGTTGGTATATCCTATAATTTTGTATGAAAAAAATCATGTTGTAGGACTTTTTGTTATAGAAACTACGAATATTATCGTAAGAATTCTAGTTATGCAAACTTTTTGGTACATAGATGGTAACTTGGAACTAACTTCATCACTTGGTGTAACTTGATAATTATAAGTTAAGTTCATATTGTTCAAACTCTTTCTCAAATTAGCGAAGTCTTTTTGACGTAGTTCTATAATGTTTACAATTTTATAACAGGTTTATATAGTAAATTTTATATTATTTTTTTAATTAATAAAATATTTTTACCGACGTTTTCTATAATGTCAGTAAATCATAGTTTTTCTTTAAAAAAAAATAATGTGACATTTTTAGTGCCACAATAATATATGTCGCTAAAGTATACATTTAGTGACATATGTACGATGTCACTGTAAAAATTAATTAGTGACGAATAATATGTCACTAAAAGTAAAGTTTTAGCGACGCATCTATGTCACTAAATGTAGAGTTTTAGCGACGCAACTTACCGCATCGCTAATACTTTTAGTTACGCGGATACATTAACAGAACTAGCGACGTTGTGGGTTGTGTCGCTAATACTTTTAGCGACGTTTTTTGGACCTTTAGTCACGTTTTCAATGCGCCACTAAAAGCTGATTTTCTTGTAGTGGTTCTTTGTGTGATGCCCTTAAACTTTAACCTACAACTAATCACCATCAACTACAACCCACTGACGATCGCCAGTTGGCATCAACAATTGCATAGCATTGACCAACAACCATTGTGGTAAAGTCACGTGTCATCTCTTTCCCTCTTCCTTCATCTATTAATGTCGCTTGTTGTAACCAGTCTTGCAGGCTCACTACCTTTTATCAACATTCGTCGATTGTTTCTAAAACGTCATTGTTGTCGGTCGTAATTGATATCACTGTGTACTGTCGCTACTCACATATTTCAAGGTTAGAATTGACAGGAAATGCAAAAAATATTTTAAACTTTTGGAGAGGAGGAATCTAGGATTTCCCATTTCCCACTACATTTAAAAAGTAGGTGGTTAATTTTGGTTGGTTTTCATTAAAGTGTAAGTTATAATTTTTCTTAACGAGGGGTTGTAACATCTCATTTGCATGCTTGAGATACTTTAGACTTTTACAATTTCGAATTTATTGTTATTTTAATTATTTTGTCACTTTTATAAAAGAAAATTTGATTTGTTATTTGTTCGAGTTAAAAAAAATAGAATTTGTTGTTCCTCGTGTTAGCTCTAAAATTAACGGCAAACATAAAATCAAAAGGAACAAATTTAAGAAACAATTATTTTAAAAAGAAAAAAAATTGATAGATTCATAACTATCATCTCAACATAGAACAAAACAAACCGACAGAAAGAGGATCTATGTTCCATTTAATACAACCATGCACGAGGGAAGTCGCCACGTGGATTGGGACGTGTAAGCAGAAAGCAGTATTGTTGTAGCTTCCAACTTATATAAATTTAAACAAATCGAAGGAAACGGGAGAAGAGGAGATAATTGGAAATGGCAGAACAAGGTGGGTTTGGCGGTAGAGGCGGAACTAGGGCTTGCAACCAGACCTGCGGTTGCGCCGTTCCCTGCCCCGGTGGAAACGCTTGCAGGTGCGCAACGACAACGGCGGCGGGAAGGGAGACTGGGTATAATTGGAGTTGCCCGTGCGGGGAGCATTGTGACTGTAACCCCTGCACGTGTCCCAGAACGGAGGTGGAAGTCGGGAAGGGTAACTGCAGGTGCGGGGAGGGTTGTCGGTGTGAAGTTTGCAGGTGTGAATCATGAGAGTTTGAGAGTGAAACGTTGTCGTTTTAGCTTTGGGTTGTGTAATGAAATATGGTGATGTAATGTTTGGTTTGAGACTAAGGATAATCCAATAAAACTCAACTTCTACTCTGTACACTTTTACTTGTATTATGCTTTCTTTTTCTTAACTAAATTATTTTATTTAAAACAAAAAGCTGCACCCATTTATTGTCTACTCATAGCTGCATGATGCATCCAGTTGTTTTTTATTTTTATTTTTTTATTATTATTTTTTAACAAATATTAATTTGAAAACACTAAAGTCAAGAGGAGAGATATATAGATATCAAACGTCTTTAAAAGGAAATAAAAAGAAAAAAGAACAAATTGGTTCTTAGAATTCAGTATAAAAACTAAATATTATTCTTGATTCTTGGTAGTTAAGATTTCACTTCTTTATACAAAAACTATGATTAGTATAGAAAGTATTATTTGGGGTGTGGTGGTGAGATGGGTGGGTGATTTATGCGAATTAATTATAATACTATGACAGTTTTCAATCAACCTCTTTATACATTTATGACGCTCAAAAGTTTATTTAGAGTTTAGGAAAATAAAACACGACTTTTTGAGTTTTCATGACAACTTAGGACTCAAAATAAGAGTTATTAGAGGGAAACAAGAAAAGTTATTAGAGGGGAATAAGAAATGAATCAGTTGGGAAGAATCAAACACAACTAAAATATGAGTATCCAAAAAAATAATATTAAAATAATAACTAAAAAGGAAAATAAAAAAGAATATAAAATTTCTCAAAATGCTCTTACTTTCTTCTATTTATTTGGATTTTTTACCAATATTTTGGTATTTAATAAATATCACCAATAGTTATTATTTATAAGCAACTTGGTATGCACGAGATGGTTTACATTGATATCAACTATAAGAGAATAGATGACATATGGTTAACATATGTGGTAATGAAAAAATGCCATATGACATTTTAGATACTAAGAATTATAATGGAGAATCTATATTTGTAATATTTATAATACTTCCTTTTAGATGTCCATTACATATATGAAATATGTTTCGTTAAAACCTTACTAGAAAAAAATCCAATGGAAAAAAATCCTAGTGAAGGAAAAAGAGCACATATTTTATATAACTTAGACACTTACATATATATAATTTACTCCCCTCATAGAAACATTACGTGAGATCCTTGAGTTGCTGCATTTCTATGTTGTGCCCCAATTTTTCAAAGGTTGCGGTAGGTAATGATTTATTAAATAATTCTGCCAGATTGTCCTTTGAACAAATTTGTTGTACTATGATGTCACCATTTTCTTCAAGATCATGAGTGTAGAAAAACTTTGGTGAAATATGCTTTGTTCTGTCACCTTTAATGTAACCTCCTTTGATTTGAGCTATAAAGGTCGTGTTGTTTTCGTATAGTGTCGTTGAAGATTTTCACTAGAAGACAAGCCACATATTCCACGAATGTGTTGAGTCATTGATCTTAGCCATATACATTCTCGACTCGCCTTTTGTATTGGAAGAATTTCAGCATGATTTGAGAAAGTGGTTGTTATGGTCTGTTTCACTGATCGTCATGATATAGCAGTTCCTCCACATGTGAATAGATAACTTGCTTGAGATCTAGCTTTATGTGGATAAGATAAATATCATGAATCTGCAAAACCAACTAAGTCAAAATTTGATTTATTTGAATAAATCAAACCATATCGATCGTTCCTCGGAGATAACGAAGTATATGCTTAATTCAATTCCAATGTCTTTTTGTTGGAGAGGAACTGTATCTAGCTAATAAATTTACTGAAAATGTAATATTTAGTCTTGTATTATTAGCAAGATACATAAGTGTACCAATTGCACTAAGATATGCTACTTTTGGACCAAGAAGTTCTTCATTATCATCTCAAGGTCGAAATATATCTTTCTTCACATCTAGTGAACGAACTTGCATTGAAATGTTTAATGGATGTGCTTTATCCATATAAAATCTTTTCAAAACTTTTTCTGTATTAACGGACAAATTTTTTTTTCTCGAGATCTTTCATCTCGAATTCTTTCTGAAGATATTCTATAGCCTTTGAAAGCTTTTCAGAAGTTCCAATTATATTTAAATCATCAACATACACATTTATAATTGCAAATCCTGACTGTGATTTCTTTATGAAAACAGATGGACATATTGGATTATTTTGATATCCTTCTTCCAACAAATATCCACTCAGGCGATTGTACCACATTCGTCCTAATTGTTTCAATCCATATAGTGATCTCTGTAACTTTATTGAATATAGTTCTTGGAAACTTGATTTATATGTCTCAGGTATTTTAAATCCTTTTGGAATTTTCATAATATCATTATCAAGAGATCCATATAAATATGTTGTGACTACATCCATAAGATGCATGTCCAGATTTACATACCAGTCAGACCAATTAAAATTTTTAATGTGATTGCATCCACCACCGGAGAATATGTCTTCTCATAATCAATACCAGGTCTATGTGAAAAGCCCTGTGCAACTAGTCTTGCTTTATATCTCGTGATCTCATAATTTTCATTTCTTTTCCTCACAAATACCCATTTGTATCCCACAAGTTTGACACCTTCTGATGTTTAAACTACTGGTCCAAAAACTTGACGTTTTGTAAGTGATTTTAATTCTACCTCAATTGCTTCTTTCCATAAAAACCAATCTTTTCTCTGTCGACATTCTTCAACAGATGTAGGTTCAGGATCCTCATTTTCATATATAATATCAAGGCAACATTATAGGCAAATATGTTATCAACAACTACATTAGTTCGGTTCCATCTTTTTCTTGTAGTGACATAGTTTATCAAAATCTCATTATTATCCTTAATTGCTTTATCTTCTTCAATATTCTTGTCAGGATTCAAATTTTAAATATCTTCTGAAACATCTGTATCCTTAATCGAGTTATTAATTCCTATTCTTTTTCGAAAATTTTTATCTTTGGAACCTACTGGTCTACCACGCTTCTCGCGTGCTCCAGATTCATTGATAACTACTTTTTGCGTTGGAATATCAATTTTTGACGAGACATTTGCAGTTGGTATATGCGACTTAGTTACTTTCTTGCATCTACAAATGCATTCGGTAACATATTTGCTATATTTTGAAAATGAATTATTTTCTAAATTTCATGTTCACATTGATCTGTACGAGGATCAAAATTAGATAATAATGATACATTCCATGTAATTTATTTTTTCAACTTCTGAATTCTTCCTCCTAATGTTAGAAAATTTGTCTCATTAAAATGACAAAAATGAATCATGAAGTAAATACATCACTCGTCAGGGGTTTAAGATATTTTATAATTGATGGAGAATCAAATCCAACATATATTCCTAGCCTGCTTTGAGGACCCATTTTACTGCGTTGTGGTGGAGCTATTGGAACATACACTGCACACCCAAAAATTCTCAAATGAGAATTATTTGGCTCATGGTCATATGCTAATTGTAATGGTGAGTACTTGTGATAAGCTGCTGGCCTAATACGTACAAGTGATGCAGCATGCAAAATAGCATGTCCCCATACAGATGTAGGTAACTTAGCTCTCATAAGCAATGATCTAGCAATTAATTGCAAACGCTTTATAAACGATTCTACTAAACCATTTTGTGTATGAACATGAGCTACAGGATGTTCAACACTTATCCCAATTGACATACAATAATTATCAAATGTTTGGGATGTAAATTCTCCAGCATTTTCAAGTCGAATGTTCTTAATTGTCTAATCAGGAAATTGTGCTATTAACTTAATTATTTGAGCAAGTAATCTTGCAAATGCAAGATTTCCACTTGATAATAAGCACACGTGTGACCATCTGCTGGATGCGTCTATTAAGAGCATGAAATACTTAAATGGTCCACTTGGTGGGTTAATAGATCAACATATATCACCATGAATTCATTCTAAGAATGTAGGTGATTTAATTTTCACTTTAGTTGGTGATGGTCTAACTGTTAATTTACCTTGAGAACAAGCATCACATTATAATTCATTAGATTGAAGAATGTTTTGGTTCTTTAATGGGTGTCCATTGGACTTCTCAATAATTCTCCTTATCATTATAAACCCCGAATGTCCTAATATGTCATGCCAAATAGCAAATATATATAGATTTATGAACTTCAGGTTCATTGTCGCTTGTGATCATCGTTTCGTGTGGTTCTTTTGAAATTTGGATGATTAGAATGACCACCACGAAAATAATAATTATTTCTTCATCTACCATGGTCTCTACCTCGACCACGACCACGACCATGATCCCGTCCACGGTTAATATTCACAACATTCACTTTATGGAATGGTGTTGTTCCAGTTGGTCGGGGTCCGTGGTTTTTCATCAACAACTCGTTGTTTGTTCAACAAAAAAGACATGAGATGAGTTCATAATATTTTTTAAAACCTTTCTCTCGATACTGTAGTTGCAGGAGCATATTTGAGATATGAAAAGTAGAGAATGTCTTTTCCAACATGTCTGCATCAATAATTTTTTCTCTGCATAACAACAATTTTGAACTAATTCTAAATAGTTCAGAATTGTAATCACTTACTGATAAAAAATCTTGTAGTCTCAAATGCATCCAATCATAACGAGCTCGAGGAAGATAAACTAGCTTTAAATGATCATACCTTTCTTTTAGTTTACTCCACAACATATGAGGATCTTTTACTGTTAAATATTCTGATTTCAAATCCTCATGAATGTGATGACGAAGGAAAATCATTGCTTTCATATTTTCTTGATTGGTTGTTGCATTTCTCTCTTAATTGTATCTCTGAGATTCATCGCATCGAGATGCAGCTCAGCATCAAGAACCCATGGCAAATAGTTGCTACTGTTAATGTGAAGAGCCGTAAATTCTAGTTTTGCAAGATTTGTCATAGTAACACTATCATAAAATATTATAATTATATTAGGAATTTAATATACATCAAATATGCAAAATAACATTAATTTTATTAATTATAATAAAGTAAAAGAAAATTTGTCATACCTTTAGGAAATACCTTTGGTGTAGGAGATAGCCAAAGCTCGTGCTGATAACGTGTTATGAAAAATGAAGCACAACAGAAACACGGATATCAAAAAAAATAATATTAAAATAATAACAAATAAAGAAAATAAAAAAGAAAATAGAAAAGAATATAAAATTTCTCAAAATGCTCCACTTTCTCCCATTTATTTGGATTTCTTACCAATGTTTTTGTGTCTAACAAATGCCACCAAAAGCCATTATTTATAGGCAAGTTAGCATGCATGAGGTGGCTTACATGGACACTAACCATGAGGGAATAAATGGCACATGGTTAACATATGTGGTAATAGAAAAATGCCACATGACATTTTGGACACTAAGCATTATAATGAGGCATCTATATTTGTAATATTTATAATAGAATCATAGTTTTTCGAATTTTTCATGACAATTTATGATTCAATATATGAGTTATGGAATGTAGTAAATGAGAAAGGCTCAATTTTAATAGAAAAATATGAAGTTTTTCAAATTTTTTAAAATTTATGACATTTTTAAATAACGTGGATATATGGATATACGAGAATTTCTTATGAATTGTTATCTCAATGTGATTTGGATGTGTATGGCTTCACAACGCATAGTTGGGTAGGATGATGAATTTGGTCATCTCCTTGGTTCCACAATCAAGTTCTAAGTCTTGAGGATATTAGAGAAGATTTTTGTGATTGTTCACAGTTTTATTTCATTCAATTTCATCAAGATTTGTTGAAGAATTTTGAGTCTCAAAGGTAAGTGTCTAAAATTTCAATTTTCCTAATTTTACTAATAGGCTTAATCCTCAAAATTCATTGAATCAAAAAGTTTTTTTGTTCGATTCTCTTTTGCTTGCATGTTATTTAACTTTCAATTGGTATCCGAGCGTGCTTAGAACAGTCAATTTCGTTAGGTGGGTGTTAATTTTGAGTTGAACGTTCATGGTTGCTTAAATTAGGAATTCTATTATTTTTAGTAATTTTTCAAACCTTTTTAGTTGTTTAAAGTTGTAATTTTCAAGTTGTAAATGTGCTCTTATGTGTAATAAAGATTACGTATGTAAAAGTTTGGGAGTCATTGGAGTTGTAAATTAGTGGAATTTGATGATCAAAGATTCAATTTGGGAGCTTGCCGAAAACATAGTTAAAAAATGGAAATTATGGTTTATTGTGATTTTCAGCTTTTCACACATGAAGAAGAAGACTATTTGGGCTGGTTTGGTTGAACCGATCCTGCTTGGTTCAACCATTTTGGGCCAATTCAACACGTTTTGATCCATTTTTTGTTCGGGTCAAACAATTTTAGGATGGTTGCTGAAGCATTTTGGATCTGGTTTGAGACCAATTATTAATTATTATTGTAATAATTTTAGTTTTTGTTTGAAAAAAATGTCAAAATTGTCAAAATCGATCCACTGTAAGCTTATTTACTTAATTATGCATTATGAATCACTACAAGAAATTCAGTATTTAGTGACAAAGCACAAGTAATTTTTGTCGCTAAAAAGTCATTTATAGCAACGCAAAAAAAAAGTGTCCAAAAGATCATTATTAGCAGCACATTTTTACTCTGTGTCACTAAAAGAATTTGACATATCACTAAATATTAAATACTTTTAACAACAAACATGAATGTTGATAAAAATTTTCCAAAATTTAATTTTTTTTACATATTTTTATTTCACTCTTACCATTTTCATTAAAAACAAAAAAATAATCTTCATTTTCTCACATTCTCACTCAACCCACTCTCATCTCCACGATACACAACATTCTCCACGAAATCCACCCCGCGACAATGTTTGGTGACGACGACGGATGACGGTACGTGACGATAGTTGGTGACGACCCACAAGCTCTAGCAACGGTTGGTTTTCGTGAAGCTTCGAACTGGCAACCAATGTCTCTACAACTCGACAATTCCGACAACCCATTCTCATTCAGCAGTGGCTCGATCGATTTTCTCCTTTTGTGAGTTAGAACAATAAAATTGCATTCAAAACCGTAAAATTAACACCTATTACTGCTCTAATTCAATTCTCATTCAAGCCCTAACTCAATCATGTTTTAAAGGTATGAATCTTACCCAATCTTCCCTTACTATTCTTAGTGGACATTGTTATTTTTATGAACGTGGCTTATATACTCTATTCTGAAATTTCTAGAACCATAATGCACTTATCTTCACTTGCCTAATTGATTGGACATGATTTACATGTTGTGTTTGAAAAATTACATATATTTACTTTTGCTTTAGGCCAAACATGTGTAGTCATGTCGTAATGGTTATTGGGGGTGTTGTTCTAAGAATTGAATTGTAGGTGCTTGAGATGTGAGTTTTATATTGGAGTGGAGAATTAACTTTACCTATGGTCATATGTATTTGAGATATTATGAGTGGTGTTAGGCTGAAGTTTGAAGTGATACTTGATAGGGTTGTTTATTATCATTTTGATTTGGATGACTTTTAAAAAACGAAATGATTACTTTAAGTATTATCTTTCAATTATATTATATCATGGTGATTATTCCTCTTTTGATTTGGAATTAGTAGAAATATGTTGAACATAATGTCTATTGAATCCTTCCATCTAGCAATCCATTCTTATTTAGTAAAGGAACTATATATATGAAAATTGTTTTTGAATAGTTCAATCGTATATACTAATGAGCTTGTAATTGGATTAGAAGTGAATGAGAATTGGATAAAAACGTCAAGTTACTTTACAACAAGAACAAAAACTTAAGAAACAAGACAACTTAGAATATGTTCATTCTCATAAAACACAACCAAACACTTCAATCACAAAGTTACAAGCATGCTGAAACACTAGACATGGAACTCTTTTTCCATTACTTGTGTGATATTTTGCAATTTACATAAGGTTTTGATTCTAACACTTTGATTGCTAACTTAGGTACTTTAAGTTATAGTTATGGATCGAAGTTGGATAAATTTAAGAGATCGAACTTCTATTGAATATTCTAACGGTGTTGATAACTTTATCGGGTTGCAATGAATTATTTAGATGAAGAGTGAAGAATAAGATGTCCTTGTTCAAACTGTGTGAACATCAATTGGATTAGATTAGATGTCGTAGAATGTCATTTGTATAAATATGGCATGTCCCCAACTTATAGGCGATGGATATTCCATGGAGATATTGTTGATCTTTCTCCAATTTTGAGATCTAATTCAAGGTTTCTAGGCAACTTTTTTCAATTCAGGTGAACGTAGAGAAGATAACGTAAAGAGCATGATTTTTATATGGAACATCGACGATATCTACCTTTAACACATGCATGGCGTAAAAGTAGGCAAAATGATGGAAAACAAGAAATGGGAGTAGCTCCCAATATTTTATCTGGACAATATATTATAAATCAATTGAATTCTATATGTTTTCCTATGTTGAGCAAGAATCCTATAAGACATGATGTCAAACGAAAGAGGACAAATGGTGAGCATAATTGGACTAAAAAAAAGCATTTTTTGAATTTTCCTTATTGGCAAAATCTTAATGTTTGAGCTTTGTTTACCTTCTTTTGAGTTGTGTGAGTATCTAGATGAGTTTGATGCTTTTATGTTTGACATTTTCCTCTCATTTGAGTATTATGCTTGTGTATTTGAGCTTTGTTTAGTTTCTTTTGAGTTGGGTGAGTATCTTGATGAGTTTGATTCTTTTAAGTTTGACATGCCCCCCTCAGTTAAGTATTATGCTTCTGTATTTGAGCTTTGTTTAGTTTCGTTTGAGGTTATTCGTTGGTTGATGAGAAAACTTCAGTTCTTTAAATGTCGATCAATGGTTTGATGTACATAAAGTGAGTTTAGCTTATGCTTGTGTATTTGAGATTTGTTTAGCTTCTTTTGAGTTCGGTGAGTATTATGATGAGTTTGATGCTTTTATGTTTTAGATGCCCCCCCCCCCTCTCTCTCTCTCATTTGAGTATTATATGCTTGTGTATTTGAGCTTTTGTTTACTTTCTTTTGAGTTGGGCGAGTATCTTGATGAGTTTGGTGCTTTTATGTTTGGCATGCCCTCTCCCTCATTTGAGTATTATGCTTGTGTATTTTAGCTTTATTTAGTTTTGTTCGAGGTTATTCGTAGGTTGATGAGCTAACTTAGATTTCTTAAATGTCGATCAATGGTTTGTTATATGCAACGCCCCAAATTCTCAAACCAAATTGGGTCGTTACTTAATTAAAATAAGTACATTTGAAAGACAGAAATAAAGCAAAACAAATACTTTTATTTAAATAAATTAATCATTTAAAATGTCACCAAAATAAATACTTATTTAAGTGCGAAGAAAATGCCTAAGGAATAAACCAAAATAGATAAATAATAATAGTGCCATAAAACACAATGCGAAAGCAATAGGTCTCGTGGTTCCCCACGGTATGATCACTGGTTCTTCTTGTCCCTCACTGGCCTCGTCTTACCTTTGTCTGAAACACAACACAGAAAGAGTGAGTATAAAATATATCCAGTAAGGGATCCACTACTGATCCCACTAGGTGACCATTAATTCTCTCTATTAACTTGTACTCTACGACACACAATCAAATGGTTTGGTAGGAACACCCATACAACCTAATGTTAGGGTCGTCCTAGCAAACCTGTGGGACCACATGCACAAGCAATTATATTGGGACACATGCCACATAGACTTGTTAACCAGACCTTCGTGACACACGTCACACAGGCTTGTCAACTCGTCCCACAAGAGAAGTACACAAAGTTAATAGGTAGAATTAACAGACACCATAATCCAACAAAAACCATGATCAATAAGTATAGCAATCACAACAATAATCCATTCCTCATGGTACAGTTAACATGCTTTACATAATCCACACAATTAATTATACAAAAATCTGAACTTAACGCCACAATATAACCAAGAATCAGCTATCACATAACCCACAACCCAACCAAAATCTATCGTGCTATGAATAAGATGTCCCATAACATCCCTAAACATAGCCACAATAAACGGTTCATCGATAGCAAAAAATTTCACAATGTATGCGACTCAATCCATCTTCCACACCTTATCCGGCTAAGGCGTGGATTCAATAGAAGTATCTCTTACCTCAATTTACTAAAAACTCCTTGGCTCGCAATATTAATCCTCGAACAGATCCTAAACATCACAACACAATTAATTAATAATTTTTCCATAAAAATCATTAATTACTTTTACTTAACTCTCTTCAATTTTAATCCCATAACCTTACCAATCTATCTTCGACGTTCCAACTAATTCGCAGAAGAAACTTACGAATTGCTCCAAAAAAAGCTCCAAAATCCACTTGAATACAACCAATTTAATTAATAATTTTCCATAAAATTATTAATTAAATTCAAGTTTACTCTATCACAAACTTACCAATTGGTTGACGAAAATCCAAACCAACTCGTAGGGAAAATTCTACGAGTTAATTACAATGGAAAGCTCTGAAATTGACCTTCAATAACCACGAAAATGACGAATTAAATCCAAATATTAATTTCTCCAACAAACCTTAGATGGGTACCGAAAACACCAACTACAAATCTTACCCACAGTCAACCTACGACGTCAGTGGCAGCAGAACTAAACGGTGACTAGCAGCGGCTTGCAGCGGTGCGGCGTGGCAGGACAAGGCGACTGCCGGCTTAGGGTGCGACTCCTATTGCAGACAACGCGACGGAAGGAAACAAGGGAGGTCGATGGCTTGGCTTGCGTCTGTGTAACGACAGCGCGAATGAACCGAGCCAGGGTTCACAAACTGGACAGATCTTGCATGGAGGCAGCTTCGTCAGCTTGGGTTGCAGCGATGATGCGAATCTAGATCGCTGGCGGTGGTCACGGTGAGGCAGCTTCGGGTCTGGGTCGTGGCGTGGCTTGGCGTGTCGTCACAACTCGGGTGAAGTTGAAAGTGTCGTTGCGGCTTGGCATCGACTAAGGGGCGAGACGTGGAGGTTTGCATCGAGCTTGACGGAGAAGAAAGAGGTGCGACTGCGCGCGTGGTGAAAGGTGGAGAAGATGAATTGCATGCATACCCATAAATCTACATCCTTTTTTCTAAAAAAGATAATACTAATGATAATAATAATAATAATAATAATTAATTATTATTATTATTCCTATTTCTTTTCTCTTTTCACAATTAATTATACCTTTTATCTCTCCTCATTAAAACCCATTTTCCCTCTCTCTTCATTTAAAACTCACTTCCCTCTCTTTTTCTTTAAACTCACCTTCTCTCTCTCCATTCATAAATATTCAAATAAATTCATAACCAATAAATAAATCCAAAATAAATCCAAGTTAAAAATACAAACATCCAAACAATTTAAATAACCAAACAAACAAATTAAAATTAATTTGCTTAAAATTAAATAAACAATTTATCTTAATTTTGGGGATGTTACATTATACATAAGGTGAGTTTCGCTTATGCTTGTGTATTTGAGTTTTGTTTAATTTCTTTTGAGTTGGGTGCGTATCTTGATGAGTTTGATGCTTTTATGTTTGACACGCCACTCCCCCCGTCATTTGAGTCTTATGTTTATGCTCTTGCTTTCTTGATGATTTGTTATACATTTCAAATTTGAAGCATAATCTTGGGTTAAGCAATTATTTCAAATTTGAAGATGCTTTGAACAATTATTTATCCTTTTATGCTTACATATTTCATTTCATTTATTTGTCAGATTTGATGCAGAAATAGTCTTCTATAGAGGATTTTGATGTTGACTTCGGATGGAAACCTACAAACTTTTTAGTTGGTATATCTTATAATTTTGTTTGAGAATATCATTTTGTAGGAATTTTGTTATACATACTACAATTGTAAGAATTCTTGTTATGCAAACTATTGGTAACTAGACACTACTACAAATATGGTCTTTCTTGACGGTTGTTGTTTTTCATTCTTGACGATTTTTTGCCAAAACGTCAAGAAAAAGGTGATTTTGAAGAAAACCCGTCAAGAATTTTGATAAAAACGGAGCTGGAAGAATTTTTCAGAAAATTTACATTTCTAGACGGTTTTAAACCGTCACATGTTATACAAGTATTCTTAACGATTTAAAAACGTCGAGCATAGTATTTAGAAATTTCTTGACAGTTTTAAACCATCAAGAAATTTTTTCCCCTTTCATTTTTAGTTTCCCTCCACATGTTGTCATTAAAAAATAAAAAATCTCCAAATTCTAATTTCTTCTTACTTCATTCTTCCCCACGCAAAACCCACGACAACCCAATCTTCTGCACAACCGACGACGACCCAATCTTCTGCACAACCTACAACTGCCCGATCTTCTGCACAACCGACGACGACCCAATCTTCTGCACAACCTATAAAAACCTATATATAATTGTATGATTTGCATATGATGTGGTTTTAATTTAATTTAATTTAATTTAATTAAAATTGGTTTAATTAAATTGTCAATTGCTTATTTTTTTAGTTTTTAAATTTAAAATTAATTTTGTTAAATTTGATTTGATTAAATGAATTAAAAAATTAAAAACCTATATAATTTATATGCTATATAATTGTTATATAAAGCATGATAGATTTATGTTATAGGATTACTTGTCTAAGTTATCAGTGTTATAAAATTAATTAGGCATCTAAAATCTATATCAAAGATAAATCGCATGTTCACCTAGGTTTAACGAGATCCATCAATGTTTCATAGAAATACATCGATATCTTGTAAAATTGGTTGCAAGAGGCTCAACGATTAGATCTTGACAAAAAGTCAGATAAGATGACTAAGGTTGGAGGTTCTTAAGTGGACGATTTATGGAACACCTGCTAACTGAAGGTCGAAATAAGTTCTTAAGTGTAGTTAACCTCGTTCTATGAGCATGCATGAGAGATGCAAGATTGTAAAAATGGTTTATCACCTAAACATCGTAGGTTGAAATCCTGTATAAATGTTATGCTTGGATATAACACGTAGACTAAGAGTAGGTTTAATTAGTCGAGATATATGCCTGCGCAAAAGTTAACTTTGAAATCTTGTAGAACACTTAAGCTAAAAAGAAGTAATGCAATTTTAGCTTTAGTGTCTCTAAGAGTTCACACCGTGAGATTCATGCTTGGTTTTAGACAGCCCTAAGAGCGAATTTCATTCGAAGAGTGTTTGCATGAGTCAATGTCAAGGTGAATACGGAAAGTTATTTATAGTAAGTGGTAAAGGATATTTGTCAACACATCCTAAGGTCTCTTCCATTAGGTTGCATCGTTAGATTCCTAGAATGAACTTGCATGTCTGCCTTGGAGGGACCTTATGTAAGCCTTTCTTCCTTTTCCTTTTATTTATGGAAATATTTATAACGTTGTGAAAATGAAGTTTAAATCCATTTTTTTTAAATCCTCTAAAGGTTGAACCAACTTGAGAAAAAAAATTTAGAATCGATTTTATTTGGGTGAATGATTTAGAAATTTTGTTAAGTGTTAAAAAGGATGAAGTTAAGGGCAAGAAGGACAGTTAATTTATAAGTGAGGGACATTACGGTAATTTCAATTTTTTTGGTTACAATAAATAAATTTTTAAAAAGAAAAGTTCTACACTATTCTTCTTCCTTAGCATCTCATGGCCGCCTCTCCATCATACTCTCTCTCGAAATTTCTCGTCGTCACCATCACTCACTCTCTTTCTCTCCTTCTCGTTGATGCCTCATTGCCTAGCTACCGTGGCACGACACAAACCAACCATCTCCGTCGGACAACAACAGCACACCGCGTCGGCCACTGTCCACGTCGATTTAAAGCCGAAGGCCTCAATCGACGCGTTATGTTTAAGTTTTCCCACAATTTTCTTTGTCATATGAGACGCCCAACACCCAACCATATTTTGTTGTCATTTTGCAAGTCGAATCGTCATAAGCCTCGTTCTTTTGCGGTTAGCTCATGTCGAAATCTAATATTCGGGGTAAAATTTCTTTGTTTTTGGTTGGGTTCTTGAAGATTTGCAACTACCCATTAAGTTTCAACTTTGATTTTGCAATCTTCGTTATAGTTTAATGTTAGAATTGGACTCTTGGGGGATTTGAGTTACTGTCAACCAATATAGAGTTCAATTTTGGGCATTTTGGACATGAATTTGGTAAAAATCTTAACTTTCTTAAATGGGTCTTGGATATACGTTAAGTTTTAGTGTTGATATTAATTTACCCATAATTTTTAAGTGCTAGATTCGTGTTCAAAATGTTGTATATTGTTGTCCAACTGAACTAAGGGGAATTCGACAAGCTTTTGATAAGGTTTTAGGGTGTTTTAGCGTGCTATATTTAAGTCCTTGGAATGCCCATTTGGTTTCGACATAGAATTATGTACTATATGGTTGTGAATGAATGACTAAGAGACTTGGAGAATTTTGGAACATTTACCACGTTTATGATCATTTACGACAAACTTGGGTAAGTTCTTAAGTTGCTGACTAGTTATATTGATGTTGAGTTTGTAAATGACTCATATCTTTTAAATTCAGGATATTAGATATAGGGGTGTATTGGCATATAGACCCATTAAATTGGCCTAGGTTGGATGCTCACTTGGTTAAAGATTTAGATTTGAAGTCTAAAAAATTAGTACGAAAGGTTTAGTCCAACTAAGGCGACGTGGGGATAACTTAATGACCTCGATCATTGTTTTCAGGTTGCACTGATATTGTAAAAGCTTATAATCATGGGAGATCGAATTGTTGATAGTGAGTGGTTCATTTTCAACGTTCTATGTAAAATCTATATGTATGTTATTTTATAATATGGTTTCAGAAGTACCTTGGCATGAACTTCTTTTGACTGTGTTTTTATTAATGTTTAAATGTTAAGCTTACTTTCCATGTTTTAATAAATGTGGTTTGAAAACACAATTGTGTTGCTCCACATGATTAGTTTTTAAAACTGAGCTATTCAATGTTTATGAATCGAAAGGGTAATTTTCTTAAAGGCTACGAGAATGTGTTTTCGAAGCACCACCTATGGTGTTAAGGGATTCTAGGACTGAAAAGAGGCCGTGACCAGGGATCTGAGAACCTGAGCCTAGTTGAGGACATGGATGAACTTGAGATTGACTTTAGGCCTAAATTAACCCATGAAGGGTTCTCTATGTGCACATAGGAGCATGGACATCGAGATTGTGGATATGTGTTCGGATTGTCACCATAGTAGGAGTTGAATACGCATGAGCTCAGTTTAGCTGCATGTTCCTATAGGATGTAGGACATGTGTGAGCTATTCTCGGCCGTGTATTTGGTACGTTCTGCTATGATTGACCGACACGTGGATGTGATGTTTGTATTGTCACCATGGTAGGGACTGAATACGCGCTAGCTCAGTTTGGATATGGAGCATGTGGATATGGATCATGTGTAAGCTAGTCTCAGCCGTGTGTTTAGTATATCCTGCTATGGTTGACCGGTGATTGATATGGATCAATGATAATATGGGTGAGCTTAGTTTGGCCACATGTTTTCATCATTGGCTAGAACATGTGTGAGCTACTCTTAGCCCCATACTTGCCATAACTTTTGGAGTTGATGTGGATATGGATAGGTTGAATAGATTCTAAATATGCATATACTACTTTATTTTAATCATTTCAAAAGCTTTAATTGTGGATGTATACTCTTTATTGAATGAATGTTTATAAATTCATTATTTCTTTCAACTTGTCACTCACTGGGCATTGGCTTATGTTTTTAATATTTTCTTTCCCCCAGGTAGCGGTCAAGTTTCAGGTGTCATCTGAACGCTTCCCACTTATAAACATCCTAGCATAGTATGTATATAATTTTGAGTGCATCATGAGGATGGTCTAGTTATAGTATGGTTTATGTTTATAGGATATTTGGGAAAAACTGATGTTAGGTGTAATTTGTTTTGTAATTATACTTAGAGATTTGAATGTAAACTCTATCTGGGATGCTAAACTATTTTGATGAGTGTGTGGTGAGACACACTGGAAGTCATGTTGAGTTTGGATAACATAGAAGTGCAAAAGTTTTCTCCCCTTTTCAGGTTGGGTTAGTCCGTTTTTAGGGGAGTTGATGCTGAAATTTTTATAGACTTTTATGAAAGTGTGTCTTACTTGCCTTTATGATGGAAGTTAGAGCTTTAAAAGAGTAGTTTCACGCCTCGGTCAAGGTTATAGGATAATTTGAAACAGGGTGTGACACCTTACCAATCAGAGTGTTGTATTATAAGTTTCGAAACATCGCGAACTCCTTATAGGGTCTCATAGTTGCGTCTTCATCATTGTCTACCCTTCGGTGGCTTGTTGATCTCGTTCTATGAGATTTGAAAATGGAGGGTCACACTTACAAGAATTGTGTTAATATATTCTTGATCAAAGTAATGGTAACTAAATTCTATGGAATAAAGAGTTATTTAGATAGTATTTAGTCAAGAAGGTCTTGGTTGAATGGAGGAATACTCGATTGTCCCTCGGTAGAGGTTATTTTAAACCATTAAAATATAGTTGAAAATATATAATGTTGAGTACATTATTAATTTTGCTAAAACTAGATTGGATTTATTAAAAGAGTCTGTAACATATCTCTAAATAGGATTTGTTTATATATTTTTTTCAGCATGACTAGATCAATGTTCCAAATATTACCTTCTCATAAATTAAACAACAATAGACATACAAATCAAAAATCGAATTCAATTGTAATACCCGACTCTTGTACTTAAAGTGTTTTGTTGTAAAAATAATAATAATAAAATAATGGATGGGTATGTTGGCAAATTTTAGAAAGGGCATTTAGTAATTTTGTTTAAAAAAAAATGGCAAGGATATTTTGGTAATTTGCTTAAAAAAAGAAAAAAGGAAAGAAAAAGAAAAAAGAAAAAAATTAAAAATTTATTATTGGTTGGAAATTGTAAAAATTGGTCGGAAAAACCATGAAAAATGAAGATTTTCATCGTTGGTGCTGGAAATTCACAATTTTGAGCAATTGAAGTTTTTTAAGAAATTGAAGAGGTTAGAGTTGAAATTGAAGCTTCAAATTTGGTGGTAAGCTCAATATGAAGTCCCTATTTGATTTAGTAACAATTAATTTGATTAGTTTCAGCTAGAATTAATGAATTTGATGTTTGAAAATTGAAGAAAATTTTGCTGAAAACAGAGCCATGAAATTTTCAGCTTGAATTCCTGTGGATTGAGAGCAAATTGGATGGCCAAATCTTGAGGTAATGTAGTTTAAGTTATGGATAATTGATTGGTAATAGTTAGAACGTCCAATTTTAGCTTGAAAGAGAGAATTTGATCGTCGGAATGTCGTCAAAGTTATGGCCGGAAACTGGATAAAAATTTCGAGAAAATTTGAAGGAAGAACATGAAGTTTAAATACTGACCGTCATGGTATGTCTATCATTAAAAGTCTGCTCTGTAATGTCCGTCACTAAAACATAAAAACAAAATACTTAAGCCATTTTAACCCGATTATTTTTGCACTTCTAAATATCCATTTTACTCTTGATTAAGGAGCAAATTAAGGAAAAGTTTAGAAAATTTAATCTAAAAATAGTTTTTTATTACCAACTCGGTTTAATCCGTCGATTTTGGATAATTTTGAGGGAATTTGACGATTGGAGAAATTTACGAACCGAGAAGGTTTCATCAAGTATGTGAGTGATTTATAATTTTATAGTATTATTTTTACAGTATTAATATTATTAAAATATCTCGATTATGTACCTTTTACGAGGAAAATATTTAATCTCAACATTTTGATAATTTGAGATTCTTTATAATACAAGCAAATATTATTATGATTATATAGTTAATTTATGATTTTAATGCATGAATTGTTATTTCGGGATATTTGAATACTAGATTATTATTTTTACATGTTTTATGAACTTTCAGTAAAATATGAATTATGTGTTATAATATTTCTAAATGAAATTTCATCATGATTTGAATGATTCAAGTTTTATGAGCATTTCTTGACAATTATTGAGAAAGTTTTTTATGTTATTGATACGTTTTACGAGAATTTTAGTAAAAGCATGTGTACTCATGGTTGAGCCTGAGGCTAATATATTAGGTGTGCACACTAGAGTATTTCGGTCATGAGTGCTGGATTCGCCCCATCATGACAAAGACGTTGTGAGCGGTTGCACCGCTACAACGTAGATAGTGCTGTCGTGAGTGTTGAGCTTGCTCCACTACGACAAAGACGTTGCTGATGTTGCCCCCACTGCAACGTAGATTTCGTTGCTGTTAGTGTTGAATTTGTTCCACTACAACAAAGACGTTATAGATGCTAGTCCCACTATAACGTAGTATTGCTGTCGTAGGTGTTGAGCTAGCTCCACTACGACAAAAACATTGCTCGTACTGATCCCACCACGACATAGTTATTGCTGTCGTTAGTGTTGAGATGACTCCACTACGACAAAGACGTTGGAAGTGTTAGATTTACTACATCGTAGTTAAATGATTGCACATGGCATGCAAATAGTTTACAGTTATAGTTTTCTTGCGACAACTTTCAGTTATGATATGTTTTAATACCATGAGGTTTATCTATTTATATATTTCTAAAGCATGTGATTTCTAAGATATGTTATCAAAATACGTTGTTTTTAAACTGTCACTCATTGGGCGTTAGCTCACTCTTTCAAATTCTTTCTCACTATACTGGTAGAGATCGATATACCCGAGCATGACCTACTGCTGCTTGTCTGCTATTAGAGTTGAAATTTGCTTAGGTTATAATCATAACTCTACATATGCATGTTCTGGTCTGTAATTTTAATAATGAGTGAGTTGGACGGTGTAAATTGTATACTTAAAACCTTTTATACGAGAAAAAATTTATTTACGTGTTATTTATTATTTTTCGTTGTATGTTATTAGAGTAAGTTAAGTAAGCTGTCAGTAAGTGTCATTAAGTTAGGGACGTTACTTACTAGTTTCACGCCATCTCTTAGGCTAAGAGTAGAGAGTCTTGGAGAGGGTATGACATCAATACTAGTAATAGAGGATTTGGACATGGTCTTAAAAGAGGAATGTCCTCAGAAACCTATGTTTGAATTATTGATAAAAAGTTCATAATAAAAATAATAGAGGAGACTGCCAAGCCAAGAGAAAATATGTAAAAGACAGTAAATATGTTTACTTGTCTCAAAAATGTATTTTGTGGAGAATGATTATTCTGCTTGGATATTAGATTCAAAAGTCACTTGTCATGTTCGTACTTCTTCAACAGAAATATGTTTCTAACAACAACTTCAAGCTGGTGAATGAATCTAAGAGTTGGATCGGGAAAAGTTATCTTGGTTTTGGCAGTAGGAGACATTAAGTTATTCTTAACAAGGAAAAGATATATATTATTAGATAATGTATACTTAGTTCCGAAAATAAAAAGAAATTTGATTACAGTAAATTGTTTACTAGAATTTGGTTATTCAATATCTATTTTTGTTAATGAAGAGTTCATTACAAAAAGAGGTATTGACATTTGCTCTACAAAATTTGAGAATAACTTATACGTTTTAAGACCAATTGAGTGCAAAACTATTTTAAATACAAAGATGTTTAGAACAGTTGAAACTCAAAACAAACAAGAAAAATGCTTCTTATAACACATATTTTTGACACGTGAGATTAGGCCACATAAATCAATAGGATTCGAGGTTTGGTTAAAAACGATCATCTAAATTAGTTAGAAGATAACTCTTTACTGTCTTGTGAGTCTTGTCTAGAGGGTAAAACGACAAAGAGATCTTTTACAGGAAATGGTTTTAGAGCCAAAGAACCCCTAGAACTCATGCATACAAACCTCTGTGGATCGATGAATGTCAAATCACGTGGTGGGTACGAATATTTAATTAGTGTCATAGATGATTATTTGAGATATGGTTAGATTTACTTAATGCATTATAAGTTCGAAGCCCTTGAAAAGTTCAAGGAGTATAAGGCAGAAGTTGAAAACCTGTTGGGTAAGATTATAAAGACACTTTGATTAGATCAATGTGGTGAGTATATGGATTTCCAAGACTATTTGATAGAATAAGGAATCAAATCACAAATCACTACACCAAACACACCTCAGCCAATTGGTGTATCAAAAAGAAGAAATCGAATCTTGTTAGACATGGTTCGCTCGAAGATGAGCTTTGCCAATTTTTGGGAACATGCGTTAGAGACTATTATCTGTACTTTGAACAATGTATCCTCTAAGAATGTTTCAGTAACACCCTATGAGTTATGGAGAGGACACAAAAGAAGTTTACATCATTTAAGGATCTTGAAATATCCAACACACGTGTTGGTACAAAATTCAAAAAAAAAAAATTGGAACGTCATTCAAAAGTATGCGTATTTGTAGGCTACCCAAAAGAAGCAAAGAGTTGTTTGTTTTATGATCATCATGAGAATAGACTGCTTATATCGAAAAATGCCACATTTTAAAAAGAATATCACATCAGAAATCATCAACCTCGCAGTAAACTAATATTGAATGAGATTTCTAAAGAAACTATAGATAAATCCAACAAAAGTTTTGATGAAGCTGATCCATCTTCTAAAGTAGCAGATGGAGCCAACACCTCTAATCAATCACATCCATCTCAAGAGTTGAGAGTGCATTGATGTAGTGGAAGAGTTACCCATCAACCTAACCGTTACTTGGATTTAACTGAAACTCAACTTGTCATACCAAATGACGAGGTTGAAAATCCACCGACTTATAAACAAGCAATGAATGACATGGACAAGGACCAGTGGATAAAAGCCACGACCTCGAAATGGAGTCAATGTACTTCAATTCAATATGAGAACTTGTATTTCAAATAGATGGAGTACAACCTATGGGTTGTAAATTGATCTACAAGAGGAAACAAGATGTTGCTGGAAAGGTATCGACCTATAAAGCAAGACTTCTAGCAAAGGGTTTTACTAGAGAGAGAGAGTAGACTATGAAGAAAGTTTCTCTCATGTTGCTATGATTATCATAATACTTTTATCCATCGCCACGTATTATGACTACCAAATATGGCAAATGGATATTAAGTCTGCTTTTCTAAATGACTATCTTGATGAAAGTATCTACATGTCTCAACCAGAGGGGTTTATAGAACATGGTCAAGAGCATAAGCTGTGTAAACTTAACACCCATTTTATAATCCATTAACTATTTTTCTAGGTTTGAGGTTACATGCATTTTTGTTTCAAACAAAAAAAGAACATAAACATGTATTGATCAATAATTGTTTTTCTTACACGATAAATGAAATAAACAATAAATTATAAAAGACCAATAAGAAAATGATGGTAACAAAAGAAATAAAATAAATATATCACAATGACCTTCTATACACATTTCTAAAAGTAGAATTTGCTCATTTGTTGATAAATTGTTACATAAACTTTATTATTCAACTTCATTTAAGTAGATTCTTCAAGTAGCAAGTCTAAGATCCAAGATTTTGATTGGATACGTGCATTCTTGCAACTTGAACACAAGTATAAATATCTTGAGATGCTTTGAAGATTAGTAAGACCTTAAGCACAATGAATTGAGAGAAAAAAAATGAAGAGCAAATGAGGTTAAGTGTTGATAAAAAAAATTATGGCGAACAAGCCCCTTTTCATGGTAGTAGAAAGTGATATTTACAAAACTATTTGAATTTTAAAACTCTTAAAATTCTTTTAATTAAATCAATTATAAATCTTAAGCTCGGAATACTCTTTACATTCCACATCTAGTTTTTGTAAAGGGTCTTTTAAATATAGAAAAATAGGTCAAACTATTTACAAGTTATAACAAAACTTTCTACATTCGTTACAACCTGGATAGATATTGGTAAAAGTCTATCATTGGTACTATCAGTGGTATAAACTGATACAAGTCTATAGATGATAGAGGTTGATAGAAGTCCATCAGTAATGATAAAGCTTGATAGAAGTGTATCAATGCCTTTTTTTTTTTTCCTATTTTTTTGTAAATAGTTTGACATTTTTCTCCCTAAAAATATCTCTTTCTATAACTTATTATTGAAAATTAAGCATTGATGAATTAATTTAGTAATTATAAATCAATAAGTTATAACTTATTATAGGTTTAAATCTCATATCTTTTTCTATTTTGGTCCCCGCACTTTTAAAAACGTTGTTTTAGTCCTTGAACTTTTAAAAGGTGCATGTTTGAGTTCCTACTGTTAAGATTTTGTTAACTCTCTAACGGACTAATGAGGTGACTTATATATTTGGATGTCTGGACTGCCAAATAAGATAACCACTCTTAATAATTTAGGGTTTTTAATATTTAATTAAAGGCTAGCGGTAAATTGATGTTTTATCAGAGAACTAAAGAGTAATTGTCTTCAAGATTTTGATCATCACCATTTTAGCTCATTGCCATTCTACTTCACTTTCCAACGCACATGCTAGATGGAATTCATCCACATACAAAATTTTTTAATGTCTCAAGTTTGAGATATTTTGTGATTCATTGAGGTGTTTTTTTTTACTTCCTCCCAATTATTTCTTCTTCTTCTTTTTTTTTTTTTATTTTTTTGTGGGAGGGGGTTGTGATGCATTGTGAAAATATTTATCTCCAATTTCATAGAGTTTATTTTATACATGTGTTGTATTTATTTTATCTTTCTAGTTTATTTTACATTGTCATAGATGTTAACACCAATATGTCAATTTCATTTTATTTTTTATTCTACTAGATGTCTTTCTTTTAATTTGCTTCAAGATTTCAATTTGAAAAAGAAAAAAAAACTAACTAACGGGTGGGGATCCGCGAGAGAATGTGAGAGATTTAAGTTTTTGTTGGATAATTATCATGATTTTTCATGATTATTCAAGAAGTTTCTTGGAAACAATTTTGGATCATTGGATCTCACACTTTATCAAAGATCAATTTATGGTCATTGGATCTTTCACATCTTCCTAGAACATTTGGAGCCATTAGATCATACACATGTATCAATAACAAATCATAGCCATTGAATTTGCTTGCTGTCCAAGTATCTTTTAGCTATAAATAGGTGAGGCTCCGGTTGTCAAACCATTCCAAAATCTCCAACAAGTGAGTGTCGTATAAAATAGATAGAGTTTTTTATACGAGAGCTTTGTATTTCTCAATAAGAAAGAAAGTTTGTAACTCCTATTTTTATATAGTGAATTCTTCTATCCTTGCCCGTGGTTTTTATCCTAATTTGTTTAGGAGTTTTTCACGTAAAATACTTGTGTTCTATCATCTCCCTTCTTCTTCCTCATTATTATTATTCTCAATCTATTTTAGTTGCAATCTTACTTTATTTAATCACAGTTTCTATTTACAACTAGTGGTATCAGAGCCTGGTTTAATTTTAGGTGTTAATATCTACTTATTGTATGCTCTGTGGTTGCTACTAATAGGTGGATCCTTCACATCAGAAAATAAGTAAGATATATTTTTTACCTTTATCAAAAGGCACGATTGTGGATTGTCTATAGTTCGTGATAGAAGTAATGACGGCAAAGTTCGAGATTGATAAGCTCAACGGAACTAATTTCTCGTTGTGGAAGTTGAAGATGAAAGCTATCTTGAGAAAATATAATTGTCTTAAAAGCCATCGATAAGAGGCCAGTGGAGATCACAAATGACAACAAGTGGAACGAGATGGATGGGAATACTATGACAAATATTCATCTAGCATTAGCTGATAATGTATTGTCAAGCATTAAGGAGAAGAAAACTGCAAAGGAGATTTGGAAGCATCTCACAAACGTGTATGGGGCCAAATCACTTCACAACAAGATTTTCCTTAAGAAGAAATTGTATACTTTTAGAATGTCAAAATCCACATCAATGATAGAGCAAATGAACACATTGAATACTCTATTTTCTCTATTCACATCGTTGGGTTATAAAATAGAGACAAATGAACGTGTAGAACTTCTACTTCAAAGTATTCTTGATTCGTATGATCAACTTGTCATCAATCTGACAAATAATATTCTAATTGATTATCTAAGCTTTGATTATGTTGGTGCTGGTGTCCTAGAAGAGGAAAATCCACACATGAACAAAGAAGATAAGTTGGTAAGTTCACAATAACTGGAAGCCTTGGCAGTGACAAGAGGTAGATCAACAGAACACAGCTCAAGTGGGAGCAAAAATCAAGGAAGGTCAAAATCAAAAAGTAAGAAAAACATGAAGTGCTACAATTGTGGAAAGAAGGGACATCTGAAGAAGGAATGTTGGAATCTAAACAATATAGATTACAATCCTCAGGGAAATGTAGCAGCACCATAGTTGAAGGTGGTGTCTTGTCTTGTGAAGCAGTGACAACTATGGTTCTTTGACTCAGGAGCCACTTATCACATGACCTATTGTCAAGAATGGTTCCATTATTATGAACCTGTCTCTAGAGGATCTGTGTTCAATTGCAATGATCATGCCTTGAAGATTGTTGAAATTTAAACTATCAAAGTTGAAGTTCCATGATAATATTGTTTGCACAATTCAACATGTGCGACATGTAAAAGGCTTGAAAAAGAACTTGCTCTTAATAGGTCAACTAGATGATCTTGATTGCAAATGTGTAGTTGAGAAGGGACTTATGAAGGTAGTCCAAGGTGCGCTAGTAATTATGAAAGGAAGAAGGGTGGATGCAAACTTGTACATGTTAGAGGGAGAAACTTTGCACGAAGGAGAAACATCTGTTGATTCAAGTTGTTCAGGTGAAAAACTTTCAATTATGTGGTATTGTGAATTGGGGTAGATGTCTAAACAAGGATTAAAAGTTCTTGCAGAGTAGAATCTACTTCTAGGGCTCACTAAGGTGTCTCTACCCTTTTGTGAGCATTGTATTACAAGTAAGAAACACATGTTAAAGTTCAACACAAAATTCTAAAAGCAAAGTCATTCTAGATTTGGTTTATTCAGATGTATGGCAATCATCGTTTACATCTCTAGGAGGAGCAAGGTATTTTGCGTCCTTTATAGATGATTACTGCAGAAGGTGTTGAGTGTATACTATCAAGAAGAAGGCAGATGTGTGTTTGATCTTCAAAGTATTTAAAGTGCAAGTGGAACTTCAATCTGGTAAAAAGATCAAGTGTTTGTGGACAAATAATAGAGAAAAATATACAAGCAATGAGTTTTCTGCAATCAGGAAGACGTTAAAAGACAATTCACTACTACATACACTCCTCATCAAAATGGAGTGGCAGAGAGGATGAACAGAACCTTGTTAGAAAGAACAAGAGCAATGTTGGGAGCTGCAGGCTTAAAAACAACTTCTGGACAGAAGCTGTTAATACCGCTTGTTATGTAGTGAACCGTTCTCCATCAACTGCAATTGAGTTAAAGACACCAATCCATATGTGGACTGGCAAGCTAATTGATTATCAATCAAATCTCCAACGAGGAGATTGTTGGATAATTATTATGATTTTTCATGATTATTCAAGAAGTTTCTTGAAAATAATTTTGGGTCATTGAATCCCACACTTTATCCAAGATCAATTTATGGTCATTGGATCTTTCATATCTCTCTAGAACATTTGGAGTCATTGGATCATGCACATCTATCAAGGACAAATTAGAGTCATTGGATTTGCTTGATGGCCAAGTAGTTTTTGGCTATAAATAGGTGAGGACCTATGGTTGCCAAACCATCCCAAAATCTCCATCAAATGAGTGAGGTATAAAACAGAGAGAGTTGCCTATAAGAGAGCTTTGTATTTCTCATAAGAAAGAAAGTTTGTAACTCCTATTTTTATATAGTGAATTCTTCTATCCTTGCTCGTGGTTTTTACGCTAATTTTTTAAAGGTTTTTCCACATAGAATCTTTGTGTTCTATTATCTCCTTTCTTCTTCCTCATTATTATTATTCTCAATCTATTTTAGTTGCAATCTTACTCTATTCGACCACAGTCTCTATTTACAACAGTTGTAGAGAAGAAACAAGAAAAAAAAAATGTTTTTAATTCGAGTTTATTTTATTCAGGTATGTTGATTGTGTGTTTCTGTTGGCATAAAAGATTATAGAATAAATTAGCAAGTTCTTGGTTATTTATCAATTCAATTAATATGATGAATAATTTAAAGCCTAATCATTCAAATATACAAGCCACATCATCATTTCTTTAAAAAGTTAATGAAATTCTGACGACAGGGACTAAGTATGCTTTTTTCAAAAGGTCGAAGATCAAAATAGACATATTTTAATGTTTAGAGACAAAAATAGAACAAGATACAAAGTTTAGGGACAAACATAGGATTTTAGCCTTATCATAACTTATTATTGAATATATTAATAAGTTATAAGATATACTATTATTATATCGTGTTGTGTGAAGAGATTAGAAAGATGGAGATTGTACGTATGGTGGGTAACTGGTTCATGCTCCTAAGGTGTTTGATGAAATTTCTCCAAAATTGTTGTCTAATTCTTAAAACTGAGTATGGTCAATCAATTTGATGGTTCACTTCTCTTTGAAATCCACCATTTCCCTCTAATGATTTCCTTACAGTCTTCTTGAAAATTTTCCTTTGTTTTGTGTTTCTCCAACAAGGGTACGAAGAGAGGTGATATAAAGGAAGGTGAATTTTTACATTTACCTAAGTGTTAGCCTTAAGAAAGCAAAGCTTCAATCAGTAGCTAGGGACCATCCTTTTAGTTGTCTTCATCAAACAACAAGACAGATTGTTAGTTTTAAATCTGTTATTTTCTTTCTAACCTCTTCGTAATCAATTTTTCAGGTCCCTATTAAAAGAAAAGAAATTTAGAGATTGAACAACTGTATTGAAAATATAAAGAATGAGTTAGAGAGAAGATAGCTTATCTGATGAAGAACCCTTTCTATACTCACTGTTGAATAGAAGAATCTTCAATAAAAAGGCATATGTGGCTGTGTTTTTTAGTAGATGTAGGCTTTAAATTGTCGAAGACAATAATCTTTGGAGAAAATCTGTTTCCCTAAAATCTCATCATCTCTACAGATTTGTATGTTGATTTTGGTGCTTGCTCAAACTTCTATTTTGCTCAAGAACGAAAATGGTAATGAAATTCTCTCTGAAGCTTTTTATTGGTACATCTGAGAACAAAGAAGAAAAGCTTTAGTTTTGAGTTAAAGAATCTTTTCAAAATTTCCATGGAAAAGCTGAAGTTTTAGACAAGTGTCACACATGCAAAATTACTTACTCGAGTAAAGAGTAATTTGTTTAACAATAGGGCTTTGGTTCTGCCGTTTTGAAGTGGAAGAAGGCCCCAAATGGACTTTGAAAAAAAATGAAGGTTGTCTAGCACAAGATAAAACTTCTTACACACGATGTTACAACATTTCCAGAGACATCACAGATGAATGCAAAAAAAACCTAAAAACCAGAACAAAACGCATAGTTTGGTAACTCAGTTTGGTGCAAGACCACCTACATCTAAGGGGTAGTGTGTCCTTGGAAAGATATATTTACTAATATAAAGTCAAGCAATTACTACGATGTACTTTTCACTTTACTTGTGAATATCTATCACGTTTATATGAACTTAGGCTCCCCCTAAGTGTGAGACTCATTCGCAATGAAACTTAGGCTCCCTCAAAGTGTGAGATCCTCTCACCTTCAACGTACTTAGGCACCCCCTAAGTATAAGGATATTAGTGAATGAATACTTAGGCTTCCTTTGAGTGTAAGACTTTTTCTTTACTTGTATCTTTCCACTTTACATGGGAATATCTATCACGTTATATGAACTTAGGCTCCCCTTTAGTGTGGGACTCCTTTTCAATAAACTTAGACTCCCCTTAAGTGTGACATCCTCTCACCTTCAACGTACTAAGGCTCCCCCTAAGTATAAGGATATTAGTGAATGAACACTTAGACTCCCTCTAAGTGTAAGACTTCTTCTCTACTTGTATCTTTCCACTTTACTTATGAATATCTATCACATTTATATGAACTTAGGATCCCCTAAGTTCGAGAATCTCTTCTCAAGAGATGATGGCTTAGGTTCCCCCTAAGATCAATCGATCTTCTCTAAAGCGCGCTTCAAGAACAAACAATGACACAACTTCAAGATCAACAAGGATTCTGAATCAAACTTTGACGATAATAAAAACAGTTGTAACGCCCCGAATTTTCAACCTTAACTCGAAGTCATTACTTAAATAAAAACTCATAATCTTTACAAAGTATAGCGGAAGCATTTGTCACTAATAACAACATCAACACAGCGAAAGAATTTGTCAATATAGTCCCCAAACAGATGGTCACTATTTCTTTCTGTCCGTCGCCGGTTTCCTCATACTTACCTGAAAAATGAACATGAAAATGGTGAGTACAAAAATACTCAGTATTGGACCCACTACTGGGCCCACTAGGGTAACTGTTAACTTCCTATTACACTATACTCTACGACACACAGTCTAATGGTTGAGTAGGAACGCCCATACAGCCCAATGTCAGGGTCGTCCTAGCAAACCTGTGGGACCACATGCAAAAGCAGCTATCGTCCCACATACCGAGTACAACATGGCTAATAGATAAAGTTAACATCTACCATAGTCCCAAAACATGGCAATCTTAGTCCAAAACATTCATAAGCACATATATGAAGTTTAATTCAAAAATAAGAACCACAAACACCTCACACCTTTATCCTGTTTTATGGTTTTTCCATAGCAAACCATAAAGACATATCGCCACACAACCTCATTGATTTTTCCGTAACAATCCGTTCTAACAGATCATCACATAGTCATTCAGTTCATCTTAACATAGATAACTCATCACCAACAGCTAACTCGTGAGTTAGACCATTCGGTTAACTCAACCCATAACCATCACTAACAGTTAACTAAATCGTTTAGTTAACTCACGACATAATCACTACTAACAGTTTAGTAATCCATTCAGTTAACTACTCACATAACCATCACTAACAAACAGTTCAACATAAGCATATCATCGAGTCCACTAGGTGATCATTAACTCTCTCTGTTAACTTGTACTATACAACACACAGTCAAATAGTTTGATAGGAACGCCCAATGGTCCAATGCCAGGGTCGTCCTAGCAAACCTGTGGGAACACAAGCAAAAGCAATCAAGTCGGAACATACGTCACACAGGCTTGTTAACCCGACCCTCGTGACACACGCCACACAGGCTTGTCAATCTGTCCCACAAACAAGTACACAAAGTTAATAGGTAGAGTTAGCAGACACCATAATCCAACAGAGACTACAATAAAAAAGTAAAGCAGTCACAAACATAACTACATTCCACATGGTACAATTAACCTGCTTTACATATTCCACATAGTATGAACGGGCATGCATAAACACCACAAAGCTAATCATACAAAGACTCAATCATCATACCACAATATAATCAAAGAATCAAGTCGTCATATAAACAACATCTCAACCATGATGCATAGGGTTATGAATAAGGTGTCCCATAACAACCCTAAACATAACCACAAAATAGTTCAACAACACTAGACAAATTTCACAAAACGTGCGATCCAATCCATCTTCCACACCTTATACACCTAAGGCGTGGATTCAGTAGAAGTATCCCTTACACATCCAATTTTAATTAATAATTTTCATTAAAATATTAATTAAAATAACTTAAACTTGTCACCTAATCAGTTAATTCATCTTATCACAAAATCAAGCGACTCAGATGTCACATAAATAATTTCATAAATATCCTTATTACTTGTCGAGGATCCAGTAGTAAGTCCCTTACCTCAAGTGTCGTTAATACATTGGCTTGAGTTTCTCTCTCAAATTGATGCTATACATAAAACATTATAATTAATAATTTTTCCATAAAAAATCTTAATTAATGTTAACCTTAACCCTTCAAAAAAATATTTTTTATTCTTACCAATTCTTTGTCGTTTCATTCTAGTTCGTAGAGAAAACCCTACGAATTAATTCCAAATGATTGCTCCAAATTAATCCTTCAAATTAATTCTAGACACAACAACTTTAATTAATAATTCTCCATAAAAATTAACTTTAATACCATAACACTTAATCTTACCGATTCGTTGTTGACGCTCCAATTAATTCGTAGGAGAAACTCTACGAATTAATTCCAAAAATAGTTCCAAAATAACCTTCAATTAACCAAGAATAATTTTCAAATTAATTCTCACTTTAACTTTATTGGGCATCCAAAAATGCAAAATAAAATACCCAATACTTTACCCATATAACTAATGGCGGCAACCGTGAGCAACAATGGACAAATCAAATCCAGGAGATTAAACGACATCAACGAACAGAAAAGTGTGACGGTTGAGCGAAGCATATGCCAAAAATCGACGAAAAGAAACACAGAGGGAGGCGGCGGCGGCTTCTAACGTAGGGAAAAGAAAAAAAATAAAATTTTTATAACTTTCACGCTTTCCAATGCAACCCTAAATTAATAAATAATAATATTAATTTCTAAATAATAATATTATTATTTATTAATAAATAATAATAATCTTTTATTATTATTATTATTATTATTATCTTTTCCAAATTCCCACCAAGTCAAATATTTTTTTCCAAATCAAATTAGATATTCTCTTTTCTCGCACCAACTATCTTTTAACCAAATTAATTATATAT
>JBBPDJ010001465.1:0-44257 GCA_037974625.1 Cucumis cinereus | reverse complement strand
CACAGTATGGACAAAATAACCATCTTCCAGCCCTTATTCGCCAAAGGCATGGATTCAGTAGAAGTATTCCTTACCTCGAGTTACAAAGATTCTCTTAATCGAATTAGCACCAAATGACCCTAAACACACAAGAACTCAAATTAATACTTTCTTCCCAAAAGAAGTATTAATTAATTCTAACCATTAATAGCCACTTCCAAACTCACCAACAAAGAAGAAAATCACCACAAACAACTTCGATTAAACCTCCAAGTTGATCCTTCATTAATAAAGACACCAAAATAATTCAAGTCAAATCCTTAGTTAAAACTCAATTGGCACTTTAAAACTCAACTTGATTTCTTTCCAAGTCTTACCAACAAACCTACAAAGTGCAACGGCAACAGAGACGCAAAACGACAGAACACGGCTCGGCTCGGCTTGGGGAGCAGATCCGGCGCGACGCACGTTGCAGTTGATGTGGCTTGCAGATTTGGGCGCGCGGAGCTTCCTCGGATGGAGATGGCGCGACGTTTGGAAGCGACTTCGTTCAGGCGACGACGGAGAGTGGGTGGCTGCGAGCGGCGGCTGAAAGCGTCGCTGGGCGCGGCTGCGAGCGGAGCGTGCGGCGGGGACGTCTGAGGGCAGCGATTGAGGAGGAAACGGCTGGGCGGTTGCGGCGACACGAGCTTGACGACGACTAGTGTTTTGAAATTAGGGTTTTTGCAAAGGAGGAAGATTGGGGAAGATGAATTGCACGTTTCCCAATGTGCATTAAGTAAAATAATAATAATAATATAATTAATATTATTATCACTTATACTATTTTATTTCTTTCCAAAAATAAAATCCAACATTCTCTTTCCTAATTAAAACCACCCTTGTCTTTTTCTTTCCACAATCAATAACAAACAACCCTCAACAATTAAAATTAAACCCAAAATAAACATCCCAAAATTACAATTTTACCAACAATTAATAAGATAATTAATAATAAAAAAATTACAAATTACCTTAAAAAATTTGGGATGTTACATCTCTGATCCGTGCTGTTGCTAGCCTAGCCATGCCGATCTGTGTTGCTGTCCACAGATTGACTTTGGGAGTATTTGAAGCTTTAGAAAATTTTAGTGTTGGGTAGGTTGTTGGAGGATGTGAGTCGAGATGATGTGTTTGAGGGATAATCTTTTAATGATAGTGTGTTTGGAGAAGAGTGTTTTAATGATAGGTTATTTTGAACTTTAAGATGATTGTAACTGGAAGGTGTAGAGTTTATTAGGAGTAGGGGCATTTTTGACAATTTCATACATGTATTTTATTTCCTTTTTTCGATTTTCCCATTTTTACTATTATAATTTTTTTTTGCTATTTATCCAAAGTAAAACCTTAATATTTGCTATTTATCTAGTCGACCCTATTTAGTATTGGACAATTGGAGAAAATGACTAAAGCGAAGGGCTCTCCTTGATTTATGGAAAAAAACATGGTGTACAAGTTTTATAGCAAATCACGCACAACGCATGTGAATGGAATTTTCAATCTGCCAATTTTGCCCCCAAGTTGGTTGAAGATATGAATTTCTCAACAGTCTGTATTTTATTCATACACAAAGTAGTTGGGATCCAATCATGGAATAAATTATCATTAGATATACATTATTATGGGCAATGTTTATTATTGGATTGCAATCCAACTATAACATCCCAAAAATTTGAGATAATTTTAGTTTGATTATCTTGAATTAATTAAGCATAAGTTGGATTTATTTAGAGATTTTATTTGTTTTGGGATGTTAATTAGTTTTTTTTGGATAAAAAATTATATATATATATATGGGTATATATATTTAATTGTTTGGTCAAAAGATAATTGAGAAAATGAGTTAAATGAGGAAAGAGAAAGAGATTGATGGAGGAAAGAGAAAGGAAATATTAATTATTATTATTATTATTATTATTATTATTATTATTAAGCTTTTTTAAAAAAATTGAATTAGGGGTCCTTCGTGAAGCGTGCTAGCCTTCTTCAACTTTTCTTCTTCTCGTCAAGGCAGTCACCGCCCTCACCACTCTCTTTCAGCCTTCAACCGCTGGCCGTCCATCATTGTCAGACGTGTCATCGTCGTTGTGAGCCGCTCGCCGTTCTCCATAGATGATCCGCCATGAGTCGATGTGCCAACGTGTCCGTTTCCTAATCGTGCGACTGTCTTCACGTCGGATCTCCCTCGCGTCGTATGTCTCCGATCAAATATGAACCGCCACAAGATCCTCCCTGGTGCGTCTTCAGACCCGCACCGCTCTGCCTCGAATGCGTCAGATCTCCATCTGTCGCTCGCGCCTCTGTCTGCCACTCGTCGCTGCCGCATGCCCAGTCCCTGTACGCCCGCTGTGTCGCTACGAACCCGTTGCCGTTGTTGCATCAATGTGAACCCAAGTCGTCGTCGTCAAGTTTCTGCACCTTTTGAACTCCGTCGCGCCACGCCGTTTGGTTAGTTTGAGCCGCCATTGTGCCGCCACTCACCGTTTGGGTTTTAGGTGAATTATCGGTAAGGTTGTTGGTAGTTTGTTATGAGTTTCTAAGTACTCAATAAACTTTATTTTGGCATGTTGTTTTAAGGTTGGTCATGTTTTAGAGTTGTAATTTGGGTGTTTATTGGTTTATTGAAGGTTGGGTTTGAAGCTAAATTCGTAATTTCTACCTACGAATTGAAGTCGAGTTTAGGAAGGTGTTTGGTAAGGTGAAGGAGTGGTATTTGAAAGTTGATTGTTCCTTTCGATTAATAAATGTTAAGGAAAAGTTATTAATGAGAATCTCATATGTGTAGGTTTGATCAGAGGTCATATTTTGTGTGTTGAGCCACAAGATTGTTATTTCGAGGTAAGGGATACTTCTACCGAACCCATGCCTTAGGTGTATAAGGTGTGGAAGATGGATTGGATCGCATATATGCCTTGTGCAATGTCTTCTGTCGTTGATCTCTTTGTTGTGGTTATGTTTTAGGGATGTTATAGGACACCTTATACATAACACTTTATGTCATGGTTGGGATGTTTGTTATGTTGCAGCTGGATTCTTTGGTTATATTATGGTGTGATGATTGGGTCTTTGTGTAATTAATTGTGTAGTGTTTATGCATGCCCTTTTATACTATGTGGAATCTGTAAAGCATGTTAACTGTACCATGTGGAATGGAGTTATGTTTGTGACTGCTTTACTTATTGTTTGTGGATTCTGTGGAACTAGGGTGTCTGTTAGCTCTATCTACTAACTGTAGTGTACTTCATACGTGGGACGGACTCACAACTGTGTGGCTTGCGACCCGACGATACACTAGACTTTTTTCCATGTGTTCCGACAGATTCACTAGGCTGACCCTTGCATTGAGCTAATATGAACGTTTCAACTGAATCATTAGGTTGTGTGACACGGGTACAAGCTTAATAGGGAGCTAACTTTCACCTAGTGGGCTCGGTAGTGGGTCCCTTACTGGGTATTTTTATACTCGTCCTTTCCATGTTTGTTTTTTTAGGCAAAGCTAAGAAGAAGCTTGCAAAGGACAAGAAAAATCTATGATCATGCCTTGGAGACTAATACAACAAAATGCTTCTGCTGTAGTTTTGTGGATTCTATGCTCTCAGAATTTATGAACAACTTTTAGTTTTCTTTTCTGATGAAAGTTGCATGTTTTACTTAGGGCTCGAGCAGCAATAGTCTTACATTGTTTTATTGATTTAATTATTTGGGTTTTTTTGCATAAAGAAAATTTTGACGTTTCTTTTTAATTTCTTTAATAAAATGATTTGAAATTTTCATAAGCTTGATTTTAAATTCTTATTTTTATTCAAGTAACGACCTTGGGTTAAAGTAAAAAATCTGGAGCGTTATAGTTGGTATCAGAGCCTAAGTTTTTAGGTTCTGCAGACCGACTTACGATGTAAGTCTATGGTTTATGTCTCCATGGTCACTATGGTTCGTTCGTCCTCGCCATGTACGTTTCTTGATAAGATGTTATGGATTTATGTTTAGAATACTGCCTGTATAAATTGAAAATAAGATGGACAATTTATGTGACTGAGAACCTTATGGAAAAGGTTATGGTTAAAAAATGTTGTCACGTAGTGGTGCAAAAAAGGAATTAAGAGCATGTTTAAGTTCAAGGGATTTGAAGCACATTGGGTTGTGGACAAAGTAAAACTTTGTAGTTAGAAATTAAAATGATATTTGATAAATAGTTGTTCAAATGAGACATCCAGGAATTATGTTGTGCTTTATCTTTGAGAATATGATTAGTGGAATTACAGTAAACTATGTCACAATAAGTGGCATACATAGATGCGAGAGTAAAGTTTATTGAGATAAGTTTAGAGGGAAAAAGAGACAGATTTTATTCAAAGTTGTTAGCTATTAAAGCCAAGATCTGACCGTGACTCTCGTGTAAATGATTCTTTTGTTGGAATACCTTTGAGTTGGACACTCAAATTTGAGACGGTGACTAAACATGTGTTAGTATTTTGGTAGCATAAAAGTATGCTAGTGTTTGATAGATTAGATTCGTGGATTGAGTTTTTAATGATTTTTAGTCACTTCAGTTGATTGATAGCTTCACTTTGAGGAGCAAATCGTTGAGGTCCTAGCAAAAGAAGTGACACCCAATAGAGGATTGCACTGGTGAAAGTTGTGGTGGAATCACTTAGATACTACGTAGGAATAAGTAAATGACATGAGGACGCGATACCCAGAGTTGTTGGAGGACTAGAACTTTCAAGAACAAAGTTTCTTAAAGAGCGAAGATTGTAACATCCCAAAAATTTAAGATAACTTTAGTATGATTATCTTGAATAAATTAAGTATAAGTTGAAATTGTTTGGGGATTTTATTATTTTTGGGATGTTAATTCTTTTATTTTGGTTAATAAATTAAATATATATATGGGTATATATATTTAATTGTTTTGTTAAAAGATAATTGAGAAAATGGCTGAATGGAGGGAAGAGAAAGAGATTGATGGAGGAAAGAGAAAGGAAATATCAATAATAATATTAATTACTATTATTATTAAGTTTTTTTTTAATTGAATTAGGGCTCCATCATGAAGCATGCTAGCCTTATTCAACCTTTCTTTTTCCTCTCAAGGTAGTCGTCGTCCTCACCACTCTTTTCCAGCCTTCAATCGCTAGGCGTCCTTCACCGTCAAAGTGTCATCGCTGTCGTGAGCTGCTCACAGTTCTCCATAGATGATTTGCCATAAGTCCGTCGAGGGAGATCCATCGAACTGTCATCGCTGTCGCCGACGTGACCATCTCCTAGTTGCGCTACGGTCTTCACGACGGATCTCCCTCGCGTCGCATGTCTTTGGCCAGATCTGAACCGCCACAAGATCCTCCCTGGTGCGTCGTCAGACCCGCACCGCACTGCCTCGAATGCGTCAGATATTTGTTCGTTGCCCGTGCCTATATCTGACGCTTATCGTCGTCATGTGCCTTAGTCTATGTACGCCGTGCTGCGCCGCTGCAAATCCGACACTTCAGTCATGCCACTGTAAACTCGAAGCCGTCGCCATACAACTGGAAGCCTGAAGCCACTGCATCCAAGTTTCTGCACCTCCCGAACCCTGTCGCACCATGCCGTTTGGTCAGTTTGAGTTGCCGTTGCACCGCCGCTCTTCGTTTGGGTTTAAAGTGAGTTGTGGGTAAGGTTGTTGGTAGTTTGTTATGGGTTTCTAAGTACCCATTAAACTTATTTTGGCAAGTTGTTTTAAGGTTATTTGGTCATGTTTTAGAGTTGTAATTTGGTTGTTTCTTGGTTCATTGGAGGTTGGGTTTGAAGCGGTTGTTACGGAATTAATTCGTAGAGTTTCTCCCTACGAATCGAAGTTCAGTTCAGCGATGTTTTTGGTAAGGTGATCAAGTGGTATTTGAAAGTTGATAGTTCCTTTCAATTAATAAATGTAATGAAAAAGTTATTAATTAGAATCTCGTATGTGTAGGTTTGATCGGAGGTCATATTTTATGTGTTGAGCCACAAGATTGTTATTTCGAGGTAAGGGATACTTCTACCGAACCCATACCTTAGGTGTACAAGGTGTGGAAGATGGATTGGATCGTATGTATGCCGTTTTCAATGTCTACTCTCGTTGATCTGTTTGTTGTGGTTATTTTTTAGTGATGTATAATTAACTATGTGGTGTATATGCATTCCTTTAATACTATGTGGAATCTGTAAAGCATGTTAACTGTTCCATGTGGAATGAAGTAATGTTTGTGGCTGCTTTACTTATTGATTGTGGACTCTGTGGAACTAAGGTGTCTGTTAGCTCTATCTACTAAGTGTAGTGTACTCCGTACGTTGGACGAACTCGCTACTGTGTGGGACGCGACCCGACGATACACTAGACTTTTTTGCATGTGTTCCCACGGATTTACTAGTGGGCCCTTGCATTGGATTGATATGGGCGTTCCTACTGAATCATTAGACTGTGTGGTACGGGTACATACTTAATATGGAGTTAACTTTCACCTACTGGACCCGATAGTGGGTCTCTTATTGGATATTTTTATACTCATCCTTTTCATATTTGTTTTTTCAGACAAAGGTAAGAGGAAGTTGGCGAAGGACAAGAGCAATCTGTGTATTCCTTGGGGACTAATACTACAAAATGCTTCCGCTGCAGTTTTGTTGATTTTATGCTTTTAGAATTTATGAACAATTTTTAGTTTTATTTTCTTATGAAAGTTTTATGTTTTACTTAGGGCCTGAGCATCAATAGTTTTACATTGTTTTATTTATTTTAATTATTTTGTTTTTTATTTTTTTTGCATAAAGAAAATTTAGACGTTTTTTTTAATTTCTTTAATAAAATGATTTGAAATTTTCATAAGCTTAGTTTTAAATTCTTGTTTTTATTCAAGTAACAGCCTCGGGTTAAGGTTAAAAATCTGGAGCGTTACACCAACTAATTTGAGAAAAGCGTGCAAAGATTTGCTCTTATTTTTTATTATTAATTGGTTGTATTTTTATTAATTTTGGTTTGGTCTAACCAAATTTTTTATTTTATTTATTATATTAATTATATTATTAGATTTAGTTTGTTAGGGGAATAACTAACTTCACGATTTTATTTATTTTTGTTTCCAAGTATATAGATGTGTAATTAACTAAATTATTATTTCTTATGTTTTTTGTTTGGACAATATATACATATCTCATTAACAAACTTTTACGAAAAAAAAATACAGATTTACGTTTTTTTCATTAAAGTAGAAGATTAGACCTTTTTCCATTTTCAACATTTAATTTATTTTATATGTTTTATCATTTTACTGTGTTTTGTATCTCATTAACAAATTTTTACACACACACAGTTACGTTTCTTTCATTAAAGTAGATGATTGGATTTTTTCCTGTTTTTAGTATTTAAATTAATTTATTTGTTTTACCATTTTACCGTGTTTGACAAAAATCTGATTCATTAAATTTGAGGAAGACAGTAAATATTTCGATTTTTAGATATGTTTTCAAAAAATCATAACATTAGTTTTAGTTTAATTTATTTAAAACATCAAAAGATTTTTTTCATTAAGCTACACGTCTGGAAGTTTCAAAGAACAAATTTTACATACAATATATTATCTACTTCTTCGATCGTTCCTTATTTGCGATGGCTGTACAACACAATTATTGTGTTGTCGAGACTTATATTCCATCTGATTCTTGATTCCAACAATTTATTGGTTGCATTCAAGGCAATTTGTTTTCCTCTCCCAATCATTCTGTGTCTCATTTGACGGTTTACTAGGTTGGCTCCAACAATTTCAATTTTATTCGAATTGTCGATGATAAGGATATTTTGTGGCTTATGGTAGTTTTATCAAAATTTCTTCAAAATGATTTGTGTGTTGTTGTTGAAACTGTGTTGTCTAGAACTTCGGGAAATACACAACACAATGTACTTGAATACTGAGAAAGCAGCAACAGAGTTACTGTTGTTGACATTGTGTTTTCTGATAGTTCGGTGTAGTAGGTGTGGTAGGTTGGGTCATAATTATAGATCTTGTAAGGAACCTTTATGACCTTGAGTCCCTATAGTATTTAGTAGTTTTTAATTTGTGTTGTCTTTTGTTCGCTAATTAAAATTTTATATGATTCTCTTCATAATTGAAATATTTTGTAACTGTTTATTGTTACCGATCAGAATTAATTATGTGTTATTTGCAATTTAACCATTTCAAGTTATTTCATTGCTAAGGTATGTTTACTGCATGTATTAGGTGATAGATTACATTGTATTAAGACATATAACATGTTTACTGCATGTATTAAGTTATTGGATGAATTTGATTCATATTCTGTACACATACTGTATCTCATTCATATTAACTGTTTCTGGATCCTGTTTGAAGATAACAATTAATTACAGAATGTTGAGAAAAATACTCAATTAAATACAGAATGTTGGGGAAAATACTCTGGATCCTGTTAGTTGTGAAAGATAACAATTAATTACATAATGTTGAGGGAAATACTCTGTATAATACAACACAACAACCCTAACAAATACACACCAAAAGGTAAAAATGTTGTTCATCAATATATAGTATCATCCACAATCTTACGAAATCAACCTGTCTATTAAAGTAACCAATTCAAACATACTTACTATTCCAAAATCAATCCTAAAAAGATTAGTATAAAATTGTTTGGAAAGCAAAATTTAACAGCTTCAAAATCAGAAGCTTTAAAACTATTCGGATCTTTGTAATTTGCTGACTTTTTTCCATCACTTATTCCAGCAGCTCCTAATCTGTCACTGACCTCTGTTCTTCCTTTAATTATCTTTTTCCACCACCAATTATCTTTTGTTATAAATATTACTTCAATTTTATTAAAGCAACGGACACAGAATCAAAGAATAATGTCAATCAGTGACATTGTAGAATGCTCACATAGAAGACCCAAGCATTGAAGTCAGTTTGCATCATCTCAAAAGGGGTAGCTCGATGTTTCTGTTTATCTTTCCTTCTATTTTTGTCATGATTTGAATTTCATTCATTTTAATATCTATTGTACAGTTGATTAAAAAAAAGGTATGCGTTACAGGTCCCATAACTTTGTTGGACGCATACATCATTTTTTTCGTTTCATCAATAAAATAATCACTTGTTTGTTTTTCGTGAGTGTTAGCATTTTGTTTATGAATTGCTTGCACAAAAAGGAAACGATAGAAGTTGAAAAGTCCCACGTCTTGTTGGACGCATAAAGCTAACATTTTGGTTAGTGATTGAAGAAATGAGAAGCCCAAACGACACTTTATGCGTTGATAAAGCTTCATGCATAGAGGAAAACCAAACGCTTTTGACCGTTGGGTTCCTATAGGGTTTCAGGCTGCCACCAGCTGTCTAATCCAAATTAATGATTCTTAATCATTATTTGACACTCCTTGATTAAAGCACCGCATAATGTTTATATATAGAAAATATCTTTTAGAATCCTCACATTTTGGACGGCAAAAAACCAAATTCGTTGATTATTAAGATTTCCGTACTTTCCTAAATCTTTCCCTCACCTTTTTTGGAAAGATTTATGATATTCTTTAACTATAATGGGATCAAAAAATGATAGCTCCACCTCCGTTAGCTCCACAGTACCATTAGTAAGAAAAGAAGGAATCAACAACAAAGCCTGTGGAACAAGTAGAAAAGGAAATAATGCAGAATGCTTTGTTGAGCAAGGTGGTGGTCAAAGCATCTTCCAAGAAGTCTCTGAACAAATGTTTGACGATTTTGAGCAGAGGAAGAAGGAGAATGTGAAGGTCAAAATGGAGAGCACCTCAATGCATCGTCCAAGGGAGAAGGTGATTGTGTCAAGGATGAGAGATGCGATCGGACTTGTGGCTGACATTAAAGAGATTGAATAGAGGAAGAGAAAGTTTGGGCAGCGAACTCAGCGGAACGCATCGCCCAAAATTTGATGAGAAGACAAAAGAAGCGAAGACGTTGTTCAAGGATTTGCAAGTCAAGGTCGCCATTGCACTCACCTCTTTCAAAGAAAGAAAAGCGGTAAGAACGCTCAAGGCATTTGTCCAAATTTTGGAGGATGAGTTGGATGCTGAGATTAGCAATCTAGAGGACGATGAGCGAAAGAAAGAATAGCGCCGAAAGAGGATGATTGTGAGAAAGAGGAAGTTGAAGGAGAAAGAGAAGAAGAGGAAGGCTGAAGAAGAAGCTAGAGACAAAGGCAAGATGAAAGCCATCAAAGAGGAAAAAAAAGGTGGCAAGAAGAAGATTGTTAAAGATAAGGCGCTGTAGCCGAGGCCAAAAGTGGCGGCTAAAGGAATTGGATAGAAGATTAGAAGCATAGGAAGAGGCCTGCTTCGAAGAGAAGAGTTTTCGAGGAGGATAAAGAAACGTCTACCCAAGCGCCTAAAAAAGAAGCAACTCCAAAATTGCTGTTGGAGATGGGTTTCTACTCGGAGGATGTTGTGATCCTTGTGTTCATAACTGCATCAGTGGAAACACTAATATAGAAGATGTTTTATAGTTGACAGATGAAGTTAAGGATGCGCTCAGTTCACAAATTTTATGCGAGAAAAATCCATCGCATAGAGGACTATGTAAAAATGGAAGAGGAGCGCATAAACTTTGATGCGACAAGAATAAACGATCTTTACGACCTACCATGCGACGAGGAGGCTAAGAAATTTTTTTTTATTAAGAAGTCCTCAGACTTGGAAATAAATGACACGCTAAGGGTCGTAGCTGTACCACACGTTGAGTGGGACATAATGCCATAGAAATGCAAGAGATTGGAAACCAATAACCTAAACATGGTGAAGAAGAAGTTGATACCCACAACGGATCCCTATGGACGTTGGCTGCATTCTTGCTAAGGAAATAAGATGACGCTTTGATAAACCAAGAGGCCACTTGTTTCTGTCCTCAACTGTAGAGCGACTCGTCGTCAACATTTTATCCAATAAAGAGGCTGACACTGCTGCAACAGTTTAAGGTATCACATTACATAATATTTTTAAAATTTTATTTAAATATGATATGCGTTATTTTGAAGAGACACCACAGAGTAAAGGAAAGCAGAAAGCCTCTACCTCTCAGTCATCACACTCTTCTCCTGCCAAGAAGCACAAACTAATAAAGGCAGGAGATCAAAAAGCTAAGAATAAAGCTCCAAAAGAAAAGTCAGTCTGAACAACTCCTCTTCCAATAAACCCTTCCCCAATAATCTAAGACCTCTCCATCATACTCCTTTCCTCTATCATCCACCTCCAACCAATTAACCAAGGAACTGCACTACCACCACCTAAAAATGAGATTCCACTACCTCCACCAGAATAAGAAAATCCATCTCCTCCTTCCCATCTACTAAAGAAAAGAAAAGAAAAGTCCCACACGTCAAGCTTGTCGAGGACGAGACTTTTAGGGTTTTTATCTCAAAAGCTTAGATTACCTAGATGCCTTAACCACATGAGAATCAAACGCATAATCTCTATAACCTCCACATCGACTTAGAAAACAATCCCTTAAACTTCCTCATTGTGATGACCTAATCCACCAAGGCGTGGAAGATGGCGAGCCAAGAAAGGATCCATATCAAAATGACTTGGTACCTGGTTCCAGCAATACAGGATCATTCCCCGTATTTTATGATGTAGATATGGATAGGTTGAATGAATTCCTTCAAAATGATTTCATTGACCCTTTTAATGCCCAGTTCATATGATCGCCACAAACCAGGGTGCGATGCTTATTCAATAGAAAAGATTGTAACGTAAATATGATGCATTTTTCCAAAAGCAAGCAAATGAGAGACAAGAAAGAGAAATGCTTTAAGAACTTATTTTGTGCCAGAGTGAGCAAATTAGTAAGCTTCAACGCCAACAGCCAGTCATCTTGCAACGCGTTAATGAAGGAAGAGATTTTATGAGGCACCAAGCGGAGAGGTAAGACACCTTGTTCCAGACATTGATGAACTACATTCATAATGTCTATGTTCAACGCGTCCCTACCTCAAATATTCTACGACATCTTTGCCAACCCCTTTAGTTTCCTAGCGATGACAACCCGCCACCTTAAGAGGACAATCATGCAAAGGACAATGAATGAGGGGTTCTTCTCTGGATCTTTTCAATTTATTTTTCTATAACTAAATACATTTTGTAAACAACTTGTACTGCCTTACTATTTCGCAAAATATAAATAAACAAGTTGTTTTGTGGTAAAAAAAAATTGTGTTCTTTGTCCTGAATACCTTTATCATTTCTTTGACTTTGTATTTTTCCTTTTCAATATGCAATTACCTCAGACTTCAGTGATCACTTAAAGGTAGCTTGCGCTTAACGTAATTGTGATTGATGTTCAAACTTAACTTTAAGCTATTTACTTAGATACATTTCATACATCTTGAATGTGTGAAAGTTTTCCCTCAGACCTAATTTTAATAAATTGTCTAAGGTAGTCTTATAACTCGATTTCAGCAATGTGGACCTTGCTGCAACTTAAATTTACGGGTATGCGGCCAAAAGTATGTCAAAATTTAAATTTTGATTTTTGTTGTAAACTAGCTTCTGTGTACTGATGTGATTCATGGTTCAACAATGTGTTGACCATCCCAAAAAGAAAAATTTGTATAATATTTGAGCTCAATTGTTATTGTGAAGACATGAACAACACTTAGTAATAAGTGGTCACAAATAAGGGCATAACTCTCATGTTTGAAGCAGTGATAAGAGTTATACCTATAATGAAGAACAAATTCATGGAATACCAAAGATGTCCCGATCAGCGCCTTAGTTAGAAAAGTGTTGTATTATATGAGCAAGTATGGAAGGTCTTACACCAATTTATGTAATAGTAAAAATATAATTATGAAATAAATGCATAAGAACATCTGGGCGTGGAGAAAATAATTTTTTAGGTTTAAACTTCCTTGCAGTTGACATCTGCGAAACATTTTTATAGGTAGAGTATCATAACTTTAGGGTGATATATTGGCTAGATGAACCTAGGAGTTAGCTACACTTCAAGAAGTCTAGGCGTTCTATCTCATCAAGGAAATTTCGAGCCAACGATATGAGTTATTATGCGTTCAATTCTTAAGATTATCTTGAGAAAAAATATTATCTTAAATTTAAGGATGTGATAGCATCTAGAAATACGTGTTATTATGCGTTCAATTCTTAAGATTATGTTTAGAAGCACATAGAAAACATTTATGCTTGTAATTTATACTTTGTGTATGTTATACATTCAGTGCTTACAAAATTGTATTCTTTAGATTTTTTTCATCTCTTGGTATTGTTCATCGTGGAATTATAGTGAAAAAAAATTGAACTCAAAGTCTAAATATGGATCGATGCAAAGGGGAATTTATCTTTTGATGCATAGTCAAAGTGTTCAAAGAGGCGTTGAGAGCTAAATATGCGCCAAAGATCCCATGCGATGTGAAGCTTTCGAAACTTAACCAAGCCCCACTATGCATAGAAATAGATGCCGAAAAACAAGAAACGTGTGCAGTGACCGACGGTTGTTAGAGAGATTTAAATACCTCATTCAATGAATTAGTTTATGAATACCTCATCCATTTCTATGTCTTTAGTTTCTTTAAGTCTCTGAAACAAATGTTCAAAGAATTATGTGGTAGTAGGTTTGGAATTAATCTGTAGGTAAATATGGTAGTTGTTCATTTTGTTCGATCTTTATCAAACCATATACTTGAACACATCGAAAGAGTGTGTTTAAAGTAAAGGTAGTCAACTGCTAGAAAGAGTAAGTAACTTAGATCATGGTGACCAAAGATAGGGAGTAACTTAGAAATAAGCATGAACCTATCGAATTGTTAGTCCATTAATTATATCTAGAAATAGAATATTTCTGGTATCAAGGTGCCAAAAGGTTGCTTGTCTTAATTAGTATTGAGTGCATGAATTTACCATGTTTATTAATAGATTAGCATTAGCTTCTTACCTCATGTCTACCACATACTTCACTTAACACAATATTTGCTTCGCTTTGAGGTTAGCTAACGCAACGTCCATTCACCCCATATCACCTAGGCAAATTAGTTTAGGATTAGTTAAAATAGAGTAGTATAGCATTGAATTAACACACACATCACTTAAATCGTTCAATTCTCTAAAAAAACAGTAACTAATTCACTAGTTTACATACAAAAGTTCATGTCTTCGACCCTGGACTTACCAAGTACCTATTCTAGTTTATACTTGGACTAGGTTAGGTAAACTTGTACGTACAATTATTTCATTGCATTTCCACTAGATTATTATCACATACCCTAGACAACAACATTTATAATCATACAATTGTGATATAACAAAGCATGAAAGTAAACAAATAAGCAGTGTAGCAATTGGAACAAATGTTGCACATCTAAAAATTCTCAAATGAGAAATATTTGGCTAATGGTCACATGCTAATTGTAATGGCGAGTACTTGTGATACGTTGGCCTAAAATAGCATGTTCTCATACAAATGTTTGAGGCTTAGCTCTCATAAGCAATTATTGACTTTTATGTCCTAAAACTTGTAGATAGTAAATTTAATTCATTGATCGTTATTAATAAAATATTATTATTGTAATTTCAATAAGTGTTATTGATTATTTTATTAGTTTTTCCTTGATGACCTAAATCCAATAAGTTAACATCCTAAGCTGCCTTATGAGTCTGGATTTATATATTGAGACATACATGGATCAATATTCAAGATATAACTTAAAGAGTATATAGCATAAGGATAAGGTTGGGTACCTTATCCTAATAACACTATGAATACGACCCACTTTGTATTTGATACAAATGCAATGATCTAACGCATTTTTGTAGGTGACATACGAGTGCGGTTATCCTATGTCGTGAGTTTGTATAAGACTAAACCACGAAATAATAACCACTAGATGTAACTCTGTTGACTAGTTAGGTTTCTATTTCAGTGGGATGACCTAGGCAACTTAGTCTTAACGTTGAGTGTATTATGAACTTCTGTTTGCAAGGAATTGTCCTTTGATTTGTGCGGGTGAGAGTGGTCAGATGGCAGACTCAATCAGCCTACCATTTTGGAGACAAGATCGAAAGGAGAGTTGGAAATATAATCACACAAGATGAAATTCACTCATTCTCGACTTTAGGGTAAATAGTCATTATTTTCTTAATTCGTGTTTTTAGGACTTGAACAAAAGGTTCTACTCTCTCTATGAAACGAGAGGAGTTTATGTTTATTTGTTGGACCATAAAAAAGTTATTTAATAGAGGAGCACTGATATTTAAGAAATAAAAAGTAATATAGGGGTAAAACGATAATTTGACCTAGCTGGTGTTACAGACATTCGTGAAAGATTAACTCGTTATTATTGAGGTTCGTGGACACAAATATATCTACAGTGAAAATAGTTTGATTGTGAGTCTTTAGTGGAGTTTACACACAGTTAATGAATGTAGATTAATGTCGTTAATAAATTTATCCAATTAATCTCATATCGTTGTAGCTTTTGATCGGTAGGTCTATTAGGCGCCCTTTCATAGCTTGTAAAGGGTAATGAGGTTATTATATCTTGAATGGAATTGGAATAGTTTAAATTCGATTATGAAAATAATATAATGTATGATGATACATTATAAATATAAAGTTCATATTTAAATTAAACAATATAATATAAATTTAATTTTGAATTTGATTCTAAACTACTTTATGAGAGAGTTAAATATATGAAGAAGGCCATGAATTGCCCAAAATTGATGACCGAAGGCTAAGAAATCATCAATTTTCGATACTGTACGAATGAAAATTGAAAACAATTGTGGCACGTGTCAAGGAAGAAGATCGTGATGTCAACATGGTGTCAGCATGAACATCAAAAGGCTTGGCTTGACTTGGATCTATAGCTCAAAGGGTAGCTCGGCTTGAATATGAGACTCGAAGACGCCACGCAGCTCTTCGTAGGCGTGGCTCAAGGTGTGGCTCGACACCATGTAAGTCTGGCTGAAAGCTGGCACAACTTCTAAGAATGACTAGGCTGGCGGGGCTTTTGTGGATGACTCGACTGGCGCATGGTGCAGCTCGGGTGTGGTTTACGTGCAACTAAATTTTGTTGGTTTTGTCAGATTGACTGGTTCGACTCGGTTCTAACTGGTTTAGCACAATTTTGGGTAAGTTCAGTTGTTTTTTAGCATGTTCAATGTTTTTTTTTTGGCTTGGTTCGTGGTTTTTGGGCCCAGTTTAAAGTTGTTCGAGGGTTTTTTTTATCGGTTTTAGGGTTGTAGAAGTTTGTGTAGGATAATTTTAACTAAATTAATGTAATTTATTGCTTTATTTATCCTAGGGGCCAATTTTTACTAGTTCAATTGTTATTTAAAATGCTTTATAGATGTCATTTAGATAAAACTCACCATATGTTAAGTATGATTTTTGCATTTTAGTATGTTATAAATGTTATAATGTATGGTATTAATGGATGCTAATTAATTTCATGAGTTATTTGATATGTATGATATGTTAATAAAATGAATTTGAAAAGTATGATGTATGACATTACTTAGTTAAATATAAAGAGTTATATTTAATTAATATCTTGTAAATGTTTGCTTGATTTTCATGTTTGATAGATATAAATGTTATTTGAATAAAATGAAAATCAATTTGCATTGAGTATGACACATCCATAGTTTAATATCAATGTCATATTAGTGTCATGGATGCAAAATTGTATGGTTTAATTGTTTTTAAAACCATAGAAAAGTATGATTATAGGACTAATTATTAGTTTTATAAATTGTTATAAAATTAATTTTTAGAAATGGTCAACCTATAGTAAAGAGTTGCATGCAAACATAAGATCTTAGGATAATTAAGTTTAATTTTAAAACGTTTAAAATTAAATAGACCTAAGATCACATTAGTGCTAATTAGATTATAATTGAATCTTATTTTAGTTTAAAAACGGCTAAATAGGAAAAATAGGATATTAGATCATAACGGAACTCTACCGGTAAAGTTTTGTCTAAGGCTGGGGGTACTTTAGTTGATGGTTCACTACTACAAAAAGAAGTTTACTTGACACTTTTAATTTTATATTACTTGTTCAAAACCGTCAAGTAATGTTAAAAACCGTCTAGAATAAACAAAATGCGAAATAATGAAGAATTTTTTGGAAAATTCTTACAATACTTGACGGTTTTTAACCGTGAAGTGTAGTTTTTCTTTACGGATTTTATTCGTCAAGAAATACGGTTCAATTAAAAAAACACTGTGAAAATCAATTTTTTTTAAACTTTTCGTCTGCGTGCTTTTCGAGAAAAATTACCTCGAAAATGAATTTCCTCATTTTCGTTGAGCTCGCCCAAACTCCTTATCTCACTTATTCCAAACCACAATGCCCAAACCCTCATCTCTAAGCCATAGACGTTCACTATCAACTCAATGTTTTCTTCCACAATTTTCTCTTCGATCAAATCAAAACTTCTTATTCTTGGTTCGCAAACTCCTATCTCTTCAAATTTATTAGGGTTTTGCTTTCGATCGAGTTCGAAGACAATAGAGGTTTTTTCAACGTCGAGTTCGTCGATTAGGATGGGGTTGCGTTTGGTTTTGCTGAAAGGGTGGTTAGGAGACGACGAACGGACATGCATCTTCAGACACACTTATACGATATCGTCGCTGGAGAACTTGTCGTGAAAAAGATCGAGGCCCTAATCTTTTTTTGAATAATATTGTTCTGCGTTGAATTTTTCTGTGATTTTTGACATTTTTTTGCAGTAAAAAACTTTAAATTGTTTTTCTCTGTAAAGGGGCTTGTTGAAATCCCATCCCTTTTCTCTTTTTCGTCTTTTGGGTTCTTGGGTTTTGGTTTTGGGTTTTTTTTTTAGCTTGGAAACACTTCTTCTTATGACCCTTTTGTGGTTTGATTGTTTTTTTTTTTTTGTTTTTATGTCAATTTCATAATATCCATGTCTTCCGAGATAAGCTCGGGTTTAATTGTACCATTGTTTGAGTGATCTGTGTTGGGTTTGAGCCAAAAAGAGCTCTTTCTGAAGTGTTTGTTTGAAATTCTTCTCTACTTCTATTGTTGTTGTTCTTAATTGATTGTTATACTTATACCAACTCTTATGGAAATCATTGTGTTAGAAGTTATAGTGTTGGTGATAAAATTTTGATCATATCATCTTATTTGTGTTGAATTTGTTGAATAATTCGTGATTTGAGTTAAGGGTTTGACGACCATTCAATTCAAGGATGAATTTACTAGGATTTTTCTGTAAAAATTTTCCATCATGCTTTTCATTTTGTGGTTTAATTATATTGGAGTGTGCATTCTTTTTCTGTTTTTTCCTTTCTCGATCAATGAAAGTTTATATAATATAATCTACAATGATTGTAATTTTTGTATGGCTATTTCTCGTGTTTGTTAGTTAGTAGATGATAGCTATTTGCTGTCCAACAATGCCCTTCCTCTATTTTGATCTTATTATTGGTGTGTACAAGTCTTGGGTTTGTAATTGATATAAATGTTTGATCTGTTACCTTTTATATTAATGTTTAATTCAAGGTGCTGACTTGAGAGGATGGCTACTATGACAATTCTGAACAACATGAACCTCCAGAGGGCAAGTTTTTCAGAAAACGCTTGAGAAATTTTATGATGGACATTATTCACATGACCATCTTGGATTAGTTGTTGCACAAATGTCCTATCATGTATATTCTCTTAGAGAAGGGTAAATGTCTTTACATTTGCTGTCATTCTATACTGTTATGTTATGATTAGTTCTAGCCAATTTTGGTTGAAACAACCTTAGTGTGGATATAATCTTGGCATTTATCCTTTATCCAACTTTGCTTGAAGAGAAAACACAATCAGCCTTCTGTAATCACTATTTTCTTTTGTTGCGATATGGGACTTCAATCAGCCCATTCCTGTTAAAATTTGAGATGGTTTGTTATATCAGTTTCTTTGGGAATCTTTTTAAACTTATAATTGGCTTCACCTTGTTGTAATCATTATTTTCTTTTGCAGGATTGTTGGACAAGTGGTTGTTACTGGAAAGCATCAATCGATTACTGCGGACTTAAATCTAATTGGCTTCATCAATGGATTAATTTTAAGTTAATGAAGTTTATCTTATCATTATTTCAAAGGAGTGTTCTGATATGTGACTAAACTCTCTTTAACTTTTTCTTTGTTTTCCCCATTGGTTTTTGATATCTTATGAGTTGATGTATGGTAGTTACATGCCTTGAAGATTCCTCCTTAGTCTGTAGGTATGCAATGTGCCTTATATTGGGTCTTATATTTTCAGTTTAAACTTGTTTTTATTATGAAGTTTCATCATTTAGAGTTTGTCTAGAATGATTTTTTTATATTTGTAGCTTGTGTTTGTTGGTATGAAATTATCTAGTTGTAAAATTTGGTTAAGCTTTTATTCTTACTTGCGATCATTTGTTATTTTCATAATGGCTGCAACAGTATTTCATCAAGCTTCTTCTTCTTCTCCAACTTCAAATTTTTATCACATTTTACCACCTTCAATCAACACCACTGAAGAATCGCAGAAAAAAACAGGTAATTCGAGACTTATAAATGCTTTGGACTTCACAATTAGTATTTATTTAACCTTAAAGATTTGTAAAAATTTACCCTCTTCTGGGGATCTCGTCGTGATTTGAAATCTTGAGCTTTTGTGCCCTTTTTTTTTGTTTGAATGGATGTTTGGATGGCTTGAGAAAGGTTAAGTTTGTTGTGTGCTTGATAATTGTGTTAATGATTTTGTAAGTAGAACAATTGTAGATTCTTCTTAACAAACAACTGCTTAATTTTGTGTTTGTTCTAGAATTTTGAAATTTATTGTTTCAGTAGTTAGGAAGTTTTCTTTGTGTTGAGACATGAGAGATTCTGCCACAAAAGAGTTGAAGATGTCAAGCTTTGTTGGTGTTCTTGTTTCTGATCCATAGCAATCCAAATTCCATCATAAATAGACTCACTCGAAGATCTAAATCATGTTGCATACATAGGTTCGTTAGTATGTAGTGAGAAGAGCCCAACTCAAAGCTTCTTTAGAAGTTTTGAATTACAGCAGGTGTTATTCCTACAGGAATTACACTTCTAGTGAGAAGTAGGGAGATAACTATTTATATTATTAACCAAGTAGGAGAGTAGAATTTATGTTGTTTATTGTACACATTGTTGTTATTATTACTATTATGTCATAATGAAGTATTCTTGCAACATGATTTAGATTTGTAAGTTAGGGAGTTTTCTTTCACATAAAGAGGAATTGAAGCACACATTTCTAGAACCTTTAATTCCATGAACAAGGAGCCAAAGGCATAGTCACTGATGGTCTGATATTAACTAAGTTCATTTCTTTGTTTTTTTTTTCTTATTTGGTTGTTGTAATTAATGGCAGTCCACATAAGAGTTCTTTGAATAAGGTCTCTGTTTTAGTCTTTTAATTAGTTGAAATGTGACTTTTATCTTAGATTGTATATTTCATAAATATGTACAAATTACGGACCTTTAGAGTATTTTCAAAACAATATTACTATTTTTAAAGTACAAATACTGAATATATTATACCTTCTAGGGTCCTCCATGAATAGGGAAGACACAGACCATCCTTGGACTTCTCTGCGCCCTTCTGCATGCCACACGAGCAAGGATGCACTCCAAGTAAAAGAAACCAAAAAACTTTATCTTCTAGCATTATTCAAGCGACAGTTTTCAGAAATGCATGTTCTCAAATTATTGGTTTTTCTTCTTTGTAGGATTCGTTTGATTGAAACAAGACATGGATCCGAGTTATGTGTGAGGGAAAAGTATGTCATTGTTATTATATCTATTGTTCATCATCACTGTGTACGAAGGATCGGGTTGGAATCATTTGATGTGCAGATAGCTTACTTTGGTGTCTGTGTTTGTATTTCTTGCTGTTAAGATAAAAGAACTCTCCCTTTAGAGTAACAGTTATTTGTTTGACCTTGCAAAAGTTGGTGTTCTTCTCTGGTAGTTCAAACAACTTGATTTAGACATTTCAATGTTTTGTGTTTTCTGTTTTCTTGTTGCGGTATACAAATCATTGTTGCCTATGCTTTTTCTTCTAATTTGTTTCACTTGTAGCTAGCTGATATTGTGACAAATGTAATAAAAGTAACATGTGGTTGAACATTTTATATTATATGTGGTTATGTAATTTGATTTATGTAATTAATAAAGTTACTATGTTATGTAAAATGTAATGAATGTTTGCTCTTGGTTTATCTGTACATTGTATAGATATAGTTTTAGGACTGTAAATACAAGTTCAAAATAGGGGCAAAATACAGGGTACAAAAAATATTAATTTTTTTTAAAAAAATTCAAAATTAACTTAACGGTGAAACACTGTCAAGTATAGTGTAAAACTTGATAGTGATAAACTGTCAAGAGTAACGAAATCTTGACAGTAGAAAACTGTCAAAATAAAACTTTTCCTTATTCTTGACACTGGATTACTTGACAGGAAAAAATTGTCAAGTAAAGCTTCATTCTTGATAGTGGATGACTGTCAAGTAAACTCTTATTCTTGACAGTTTTGCACTGTCAAGAAAAAATGCTTATTCTTGACATTGGATTACTTGACGGATTCAAAACCGTCAAGTAATCTCTTACTTGACAGTTTTTCACTGTCAATTAAACTTTTTTTCTGTAGTAGTGAATTAAAATAACAAAATGGTAGCAAAGTGTATGTCTGTGGTAGAACCCAAGAAAATTTTATTTAGGCGAACCAATTTTTAATAAAAAAACTCAAGAATTCTGATTTAAAACCTGGGTTTTTGTGAGAATCTTGGAAAGAAAATTTAAAAAGTGACCTTTTTTTTTTTTGGGTTTTTGATAAAATTGGACACAAATATAGTTTTTCTCCAAATCAATAGTAAAGAAGGAATGAGCATTTTTGGTCAATCTTCCTATCATTGAATGAATTATAATCTTGCAATGAAAATCAATCCACAAGTTCAAGAAACTAATTATCCTTATTTAATGAACAAGAATTGCATCAAAATTCATACTAAACTTATCAAATGCATTTTCATCTTAGCGGTTTTCAAGCACTCTGTAAGTTTGCTTTAAGTTCTTAGGTTTCATCGTTGTGACATTTAAAAACAATGGTAGCCTCTATCTTAAGAATCATTAATTACTTGAATTCAAATTGAATCATACAAGAAAAGATTAAGAAAAAACATGCTTAAAATTAATTCAAGAATCATCAATTTACAATCTTGATTCAAAGATTATGCTTAGGGCCATTAGAAACTATACAAAGGTTCATGCTCTCATGATTGATCGTCATTCAAACAAAAACTCATAAACTCAAGAATTGAATTAAATTATAGATTGAAATTAATTTTCAAAACATTGATTCTCAAGAAAGATTAAACTGAAACCGATTCCCAAGAAGTACCTTTTAGTTCCTCATTCATCTTGTTGTAGCATCAAGAAGAAGAATAAACATCATTTTCAAAGAAATGTTAAGAGAGATTTTATTGATGAATTTATTGAGAAAACATACAACTGAATGTGCTCTAACTAATGGAAATTGAATGTAGGTGATGAATTACGAAGTTGTACAAAGAATGAGGATTTATAACAATTTGGGCTGCCAAAAGTGCGCAAAACGTGCACAGACACGTGCATAAAAGTTCGTAGCACCACGACGCTGAGATTAGATGTTGTGGCACTAGGGCGTAATCGTCAAGGGAGCCACAGCGCTACCGCTGCACTAAAATGATGCTCTTGGAAAAATCGTGTCGTGACATAGTATTGCGACGCTTTGGCGGTGCCGATAAGGACATTTTTGTAATTATGTTGTTTTTGCTTGAGTTTGCTCTTTTTAGCTCGAAATTGAGTCGTTCTTGCTCCATTGGATTTAATTGCCTTCCTAGAATTATATTCCTTACAAAATACGGAATTTGATGCATAAGTACGGCTATATCCAAAAATTTAACCAATAAAACATAACACTTTTATGGTGCTATCAATGATGGTCCACTTTAACATGGAAGAAATGAACGAGACGGTCATTACGACTAGAGTCAGGTGTCTTTATCTTCAAATCTCTTTCAAAGTACTTTCTTCAATTGTGCAATAATGCAATTATGAACAAGATAGAGTACTACATGACAATTCTTCTTATTGAGTTGCAGAGTTTTTAGTCTTTTATAAAAAATAAGGGACAAAAAGAAGGAGATGCAAATATTGTCCATTCAAAAAAGTTCCTCTGGAACCAAGTCTACATCTTCATCTTCTAAGACTACGAAAATCTAGAAGAAAAAAAGATAAAAGGGGAAGGGGTAGATTTTTGCTGTTGTTGCAAAAGGTAAAGAAAACGCTAAAGTAGCTAACGAAAGGAAATGCTTCCACGACAATGCAGAGGACATTGGAAGAGGAATTGTCCCAAGTACCTTGCTGAGAAAAGAAGGAGAAGAAAGGTAAATATAATTTACTTGTTTTAGAAAACGGTTTAATGGAAAATAACCAAAATGCCTCGATATTGGACTCAGAAGCCACTAACCACGTTTGTTCTTCTTTACATAAAACTAGTTTTGTTTAGGAGCTCTAGAAGAATGAGATGAGGCGCAAGGTATTGAACGAAAGACATCATTTCAGCTTGTCTAGTGGGAGCAACTAAGTTTTTTAGAAATAGATTCTTATTTGTAGAAAACTTGTACATAGTTCCTAAGATTAGAAGAAATTTAATTTCTATTTTCTACTTACTTGAACGTTTGTACTATGTCTCTTTCTCTTTGAATGAAGCATTTATTTTTAAGAACGACGTACTTATTTGTTTTGCTAAGTTAAAACAACATATACGTATCAATACATATAGAAGCGAAAGTAATTTTAAATCATGAGATGTTTAAAACTGCTAATACTCAAAATAAAAGACAAAGAATTTCTTCGAATAACAATACATTTCTTTGGCATCTAAGATTAGGTCACATAATCTCAATAAGATTGGAAGATTGGTAAAGAATGATATTCTATGTGAGTTAGAAGATAGTTCATTACCTCCATGTGAATCTTCCATTGAAGGCAATATGACTAAGACCTTATATATTCAGATCTCTATGATCCAATGAATGTAAGAGCTCAAGAAGGGTATGAATATTTCATCATATTTTATAGATGATTCTTCAAGGTATGATTATTTATGTCTAGTGGAACATAAATGTGAAGCTCTTGAAAAGTTTAAAGAGTATATAACTTAAGTTGAAAATTTATTAGCTAAAAAGAGTGAGAAACTTTGATTTAAATGAGGTGGAGAATACATGAATTTGAGATTTAACGACTATATAATAGAACATGAATTCCAATCTCAACTTTCAATACCTAGTACACCTCAATAAAATGGTGTATCAGAAAGGAGAGATAGAACCCTGTTAGAGACTGTAGTTCAATGTCTAGCTCGGTTTGAACGTATGCATAGAGATTGTAGTTCATATGTTGAATAATGTTCCCTCGAAGAGTTTTTATGAAACACCTTTCAAGGTATGGAGACGACGTAAACCTTGTTTAAGTCACTTCAGAATATGGGGTTGTGCAACACATGTGTTGTCAAACCCTCTCCTATACTCTTTACTCTAAGTCTAAGAGATGATGTGAAGCCAGTAAGTAACGTTCCTAACTTAACGGCACTCACTGACGACGTAACTTATCTTACTTGAAAATCATGCAGCGAAAATAACTGATAACATATAAATAAAAATTTACATACATATATGATCTCACAGGCGTTCCATACCACCCAACACACTTGTTATAATATTTTACAGACCAAAACATGCATATGAAGAGTCATGATCATGACCTAAAACAAAAGTCAAACTCGACAGCAAACAGACAGGTCAGACTCGAGAATCACAATATCTACCTGAAAAGTGAGAAAACATTTGAAAGAATGAGCTAACGTCCAATGAGTAACAATTTATAAACAACATACTTCAGAAATTAGAAACATTCAATATGTTTGGCTTAAGAAGCTTATATCGTAAAACGTGTAAACTCGGTAATAATTTTGTGAAATTCCTATAATACATGCTTTAAAATCATAATTTAAAATTAATAGTCACTTAAAAAATTGATGGGATGTTCTCAGTTCGTAAAATTCTCCGATCGTCAAATTCTGTGAAAATTGTCGAAAATTGTCGGGCTAAACTGAGTCGATAACTAAACCCGTTCTTAGGTTAAATTCCCTAAATACCCTTTAATTTGTTCCTCAATCAAGGGTAAAATGGGCATTTAACAATAATATACTAATTGGGTTAAGGCACATTTAACATTCTGTCTTTGGGTTTTTATGACGGACAAACTATAACATACTTTCCATGACAGGCCTTTAATGACGGTCAGAATCAACACTTCATCTTCAACCTTTCATTTTTTTCCAATAAACCCACTTTCCGACCACAATTCCAACAAGACTCCGATAAGAAAATTCTCTATTTCTAGCCAAAATTTGACATTCTAACTATTATCATTCAAGTACCCATAACTTAAACTACATTAACTCAAGATTTGGCCATCCAATTTGCTCTCAATCCATGGGAATTCAAGTTGAAAATATTGTTGTTCTGTTTTCCGACGAGCTTTTTTACAAATTTCAAACTTCAAATTCGTCACATCCAGCTGAAATTAATCAAATTAATTGTTACGAAATTAGAGAGGGACTTCTTATTGAGCTTACCACCAATTTGAAGCTCAAATTTCAACCTGACCCCTTCTTTTTCTTTACAAAACTTACCAAATTACCCTTTCATTCTTTTCTTTTCTTTAAAAAATTACTAAAATATCCTTCCATTATTTTATTATTATTTTTAGAACAAACTACTTGAAGTACAAGAGTCGAGTATTACACGTGTTAGTGACAAAATCCAAGAAGTTAGAACCTCATTCAAGGTGACAATTTGTTGGTTACCCTAAAGAAACAAGAGGTGGTCTCTTCTTCGACCCATAAGAAAATAGAGTGTTTGTATCGACAAATGTCACTTTCTTGGAAGAAGACCACATAAGAGATCATAAACCATGTAGCAAACTATTATTAAATTAAGCTATTGATGAATCAACAAGATTTGTTGATAAAGCTGATCCCTTATCAAGATTTGATGAAGCAAGCACATCAAGTGAGTCTCGTTCTTTTGAATCATTAAGAATGCCTCGACGAAGTGGGAGAATTGTATCACAACCTGGTCGTTACTTCAGTTTAATTGAAATTCAAGTCATCGTACTAGATGAGGCATTGAGGATCTATTGTCCTATAAACCTGCAATGTATGATGTAGACAAAGACCAATGGATCAAAGTATTGAACTTTGAAATGGAGTTCATGTACTTCAATTTAATGTGGGAGCTTTAGATCTACCTGAAAGGATGAAATCTATAGGGTGTAAATATATCTATAAGAGAAAGTGAGATGCTAATTGGAAGGTAAAGACTTTCAAAGCTACACTTGTAGGAAAAGATTAAACCCAAAGGGATGGGGTTGATTATGAAGAAACTTTTTTTCCTGTTTCTATGTTAAAGTCTATAAGGATTCTCTTGTCCATAACCATAATTTATGATTATGAAATATGAGGAATGAATGTTAAGGCTGCTTTTCTGAATAGCAATATTGAAAAGAACATCTTTATGTATCAGGCCAAGGGGTTCATAACCTAAGGTCAGGAATAAAATAATTTCAAGTTGAATCAATCCTTTTATGGGTTGAAGCAACCATCTAGATCTTGGAACATTAGGTTTAATATTGTGATCAAATCAAATGTTTTTGGCCAAAATTTTAAGGAGCCATGTGTATTCAAGAAAATCAACAAAGGTAATGTAGCTTTCATAGTACTGTATGTCGATGATATCCTAGTCATTGGAAATGACGACGGTACCTAACTCATGTGAAAACCTAGGTAGCATCCTAATTCAAAGTGAAAGGTCTGGGAGAGGCGTACTATGTTCTTGGGATCCAAATCACAAGGGATCGTAAGAACAGAAAGTTGGCTCTGTGTCAAGTGACTTATATTGACAAAATGTTTGTTCGATATTTTATGCAAATTTCTAAGAAGATATTATTACCTTTCAGGCACAAAGTTCACTTGTCTAACGAGCGGTGTTCTAAGACATCTCAAAAAGTTGAGGATATGAAACACATTCCCTATAACTCAATTGTAGGCAGCTTATTAGTAATGCTCTGTTGTAGTCCAGACAATTGTTATGCAGTGGAAATAGTTAGTAGGTATTAACCTAACCAAGGGTTAGACCACTAGACGACGGTTAAAACTATCCACAAGTATTGTAGGAGAACAAAAGACTGCATGATAGTGTATGGGGCTAAGGATTTGATTCTTACTAGATACACTGACTCTGATATTCAAACTGACAAGGATTCTAGGAAATCTATTTCAGGATCAGTGTTTACCCTAAACGAGGGAGTAATAGTGTGGCCTAGCATCAAATAAGGATGTATTGCAGACTCCACTATGGAGGTTGAGTACGTCGTTGCTTCCAAAGAAACAAAAGAAACAGTTTGGATTAGGAAGTTTCTGCATGATCTGAAAGTTGTTCCAAACATGAACTTGTCCATCACTCTATATTGTGGCAATAGTAGGACATTAGCCAATTCTAAAGAACCTTGCAGCGACAAACGAGGAAAAAATATAGTGAGGAATTTGGGTATTTCAATTATCCTTCTATATTTTAATTGGCTACTAGTATACCTCTATGGGTTGAATTAGATTGTAGAAATCAATTATTACTGTGAAATTTACATATCATTGAATAAAACATAATAATTTAGAGTACAAAATGATCTTTTACTTAGAGAATACATAGACCTTAAAGAAACCACTAAAGAAAAATTCACAAATGAAAAATCTTGAAAAGGAAAATAATAATGAAAAATACTAATAATCCATAAACCCTAATTTTTCTTTAACAATCATATTGTATTTTAATTGCCAATGTATGAGTATTTCAAATTCCAATTAAATTTCAGTGTTGGTCTTTGTATTCATCTGTTGCATAAGGGCTCTCATTTCTTCGACAACGGTCTAACAGTTAACTGTAAACGTTTTATACTTAATTCTGTGTCAAACGGATTTCGTTTCCTAAATTCGAATCAAATAATTACTATCGAATCACATACCAAGAACTAGTCTTAGTGGTAAGTACAGGTTGAACACATGAAGCAAATAGTGTTCAGCCCAAGGTAACAGATGCGGGAGTCTTAGACTGGGTTACAATTGTGAAAAGTTTAAATTACATAAAAGTAAATTGGAGGAATTCAATATTTTAAGAAGTGTAACTTGGGTTAGACAAAATTTCCTATTCAATGTATTCGATCATGCTTTCTCATTACTAATTCCAAAAGTTTCTTTCACCCAACCAAATCAATTGGAAAAGTCAATTGATTTGTTCTAAGTAACTAATTGAAACCAGTTGGATTGTTGAGATGCATTCAAATTCAAATTCATATTAATTGCCTTAAAACTTAGGGTTAGTTAGGTCGAATATTTAGTTTTCAAGCGCCTAACTAAATATTAATGCAATTCAATCCTAGGTTAGATTGATCAATGCTCATTAAATTAATTAGCAAGCAATCCTAACCTAATGTTTTAGCAAAAGTTGTAATCAAGCAATCACCAAATGTCTGATAGCATGATATATATTCAATATAATATAACTGAATTAACAACCAAGAGATAATCTAGTTCGAAAATAACAAATACATCAAAATAGGGAAACAAATCGTAAACAACTCATGCTAAATTAGTACCTTAGCCCTCATCTTTATGCCATATAATGAGAAAATGTTCGAATGCATAAAATCAATGAAAAGGAACTCATAAACTATAAAGAAATTGAGTTGTGGTTGCTGGAAATCGAATGTAAATAAACCTAGTGATGGAATTGCTATTCAAAAAAATGATGCAGCGCTGAAGAAACTTTGGGCGCTTGAACACTTTGAAACACCATGACGCTATGTGCTTTCTACAAAATCGATTGTTACTGCCTTACAGCACCGTGCATAGCATCGTAGGATGCAACGCAACGACGTTGTGAGGCAGAGGCCAAAAATTTCTTGTTTTTGCTTCTTGTCTCCCGCTTGATGCTCATGGACATCATATTCGCCTAATTAAGCTCTAATTCTACCCTTAATTCACTCATAACCTACAAAGCAATCAAATAAGAACGTAAAATTATGGAACGATATCAAATTAGAAGAGATTAGATAACACACTTTCGGTGCTATCAAACATTTCTAACTTAATCCTTGATAGTTTCGAGTAAGGTAGAATAAGGACTTAGTCACACAACATAGCTTGATAAGTTGCAAATATGCTTTCTCATGCCTTATAATCAACGTGAATTAAACATACAATCCCTAATACAATCCAAAAAACAAGCAATCAATTGATATGCATTAAAATTTTTACTCAGATCCTTTCATGCATAAACAAGTCCAAAGACTTTCTACTTAAGCCTAAACAAAACCTAGAATAGATTTAAAGGACCTTCAATTTCCTTTCCCTCTACTCTGACAATAGTAAGATAGAAATGCAAATTCCTAACACAAAGTGCCAATGACATACAATTGAACAAACCAGCTTCATTCATTTCTTTTCAATTTTCTTTCTTTTTTTTAAATTTTTTTTATTATATTTTTAATTTTTCTTTAATTTCAAAGGAATAGAGGGGTAGCTTTCACACTCAACCCGCAGAGATTTATACCACACTCACATCAGTTAACCCTAATTGATCATGAGGGAGTTTATTTATTTATTTTTAGGCAAGTTGAAAAATTGGTTGGTTGTGTCTAGTGAATGCATTACTAATTTAATGTGAGGAAGGTCTTTCAGGGTGACAATAAACATATAGACATGATAAAACTACTCTAAGCATGCAAGTCCTAAGATAGTAAGGTGAAAGACTCAAGTGTGCATGAGAGATTGAAGAGAAAATTTTAAAATATGCTCAAAATCATACTTATTTTCTTCATACACTGTCTCATACATGTGACTCTAAGAGTATATCGTAGAAAAATTAAAGAAAAACGCAAGGATACAGAGCAAGCAACAAAGAAGCACATATAATAGCTTGAGCTCGGATGTTCAAGGGATTTAGCTAGAGCATAAACATACCCCACCACCAACTCAAAATCCAGCATTGTCCCCAATGTGATAAGAACAAGGAAAACAAGGGACAAAAAGAAAGGGAAATAAAAAACTTCCTCTGAATTAAGCACAATAGATGCATATGTGTCTAGCTTCACAAGAAACTATTTCTCTCCATTTTTCATAAGACCAAGAATGATAGGAAGAATTAGATCAAATAAAAAAAATACAAAAAAGAAAACTACACTAATAAAGCAATCAGATCCTGGGTGCCTTTAGATAGCACAAATTATTAAGGTCATTATGCTCCACCATACTCGACTTTATCAACCATATCCATCGTGAATATCAAAGCCATCAACCTCCACCCCAAAATTAGGAGGTGGGTTACTATTCTCTAGAATTGAGGAATTAAAACATGTAGAATCGATAGAAGACTTATCAACAATCATATAAAACGTTTCAGACTTCTCTTCCTATTCAATTTTCGAAGACCCTTTATCCACATCAATCACAACTTTCTCTGTCTTTAAGAAAGCTCTTCCATACGTAATAGATAAATTAGAGGGAGAGGAAAAAAATATTCACATCAATCACATAAAATTCAACAAGAGATAGGAGATTATCCACTCTTACCAGAACATCCCTAACAAAACCTAAAGGCCTAACCAATGAGAGATTAAATAACTACACTAATGTATCAGCAGAGTGTAGGATGTGAGATTGAAATTCACAATAAGCAGGGGCAGGCATGATATTTATAGCACACCCTTGACCCTAAACCCTAAACCCTAAACCCTAAACAACGACCTCTTGTTTAAATTTCATTATTTTGTTTCATCACCTTGGGAGAAATCTCAACCCACACACTCTTGACCTTTGATGAAGGATTCTTCTCACCTAAGCATTGGATAGATTCCATCACCTCTTTTCGTGCAGCTTCCTTAGCAATAGCTAACCTGCTAGGGAAAGAAACAACATGAACATAAGTATCTTAATGCAAAGGTGGATCAAAGTTTATCTTATGTTTCCTTGGCGAACTAGAAGTGGTCTTCTAGGCATCAGATTCTTCAACAATCTCAAAGGTGGGTGAAGAAGGACTCGCAACAGAGTAGACGGTGGAGATGGACTTCACATTCCTCACATCTGACATTGGTTGGGAAGGAAGTTTTCAATACTGGGTGTCGAGTCTGTTGACAGTGTTGGCCAATTAGAACACTTCAGTAGTCAAGCTCTACATGTGGGAGATAATGGTCTCCTAATTCGACTTCAGCTGTAGAGTAATATCAACTAGGCTTTTTACTATCTCCTCTAAGGGCATACTAGAACCACTATGCCCCTAACAACCTCGGTTTACTTGGTCTTCCCAACGATTTCCATCATAGTTCACCTTAGTAATAGACTCTTGAGGTTGCTGTCCTCATGAAGTAAATACATATTCGACAAGAGTGGGTAGTTCTGCATGTTTATATCTAAGTTTGCTAACCTCTTATGATTATGTAGAGGACAAGGGACTTGGTCTACCGTCTCAAACTACTTGTTTTTAGAAACCATGGCAGGAATCAATTCTTTAGCCTTCGTGGGGGTTTTATTCACTAGGGCCCTTTCTAATGTTGCATTGATTGTACGTCTGTCACAGGTGACTATCCCTTCGTAGAAGTGTTGTATCAAAAGCACATCTGAAATCTGATGATGTGGATATCTTTCACAGAGGCATTTCAAACAATCTCAACACTCGTGTAGTGTCTCATCGTTTTTCTACATACTGCTCCTAATACTTTTAGGGGGTGTTTGGCCCATGGGTTTGAAATTAGGGGGGTTTGGCATTTGAAGCCAAACCCATGTTTGGACAATTGGAATAAAATTTTTCCTAAACCCTAAACCAAACCTATGGGTTTGGAATATATTTTTTTTTTTATTAAATGACATAAGTTTTAGAAAAAATATTTACTTCAACTTTTTATCAATGATCATTAATGACCGTTGGCAACAAATGTTGGCTGACCTCACGATCAACCATTGATGATCGATCGTGATCGATCGACGGTCATGACAATCGATTGTCTTGACTGTTGACTTCAGATCATTTTGATAGTCGACTTTGGATCGTCTTGTCTGTTGACTTCGATCGTCTTGATCGTTGGTGACCTGCAACTTTGGACGTCATTGTCGTCTAGTGAATATTTTGATCATCGACAACCAATTGTTATCGTTAATGATTGATCGTTGTGTCTATTAACAAACGGTCGTCAATGATCAAACGGTCATTGTTGGCTGACCAGTAGGTGTCATTTCCGAGAACTTCGTCAACGAACTTCTAGCCACCAACCTGACCGTCGCCAACCTTTAAAAAATTAATTAAATAAATTTTGAAAACCCTTTTTCTTTTCTAAGTCATTCCAAATATGTCATTGATTTAATCACAATAATATTTTTTAGAATACATTTTCTCATTCTTCTATTGTTATTGAATGTTAAAATTTCTTGTTTTTACATTATTGTAATGAAAGCCAATAGAGTAAAAAAAATTGAATTAGTGGTACAAAATATGAAAAAAAAATAAGTTAAAAAATTGATATATTATAAACTGTATGATATACAATTCACAAAAAAAAAAAAAAAAAAACTACTAAACAGACTAACTAAACCCACGAATTCAAAACCAGCACCCCAAACATAGGCATAAAAAACTCAAAATTCCAAATCATGTACCCCAAACACAAGCATTTGTAATTTCAAGGCATCAGAACCCCATTAGAAAAACTCACAGGTATTTAATTCCCAGACATTCGATTCCGAACCTGCGCACCAAACGCCCTCTTATGGTATTTACGGATTTTATGAACAGGGTGTTCAAGGATTTCCTTGACACTTTTTTATAGTATTTATCGATGATATATTGATATACTCCAATATAGAGATAGAGCACGATGAGCATTTACGAAAGGCTTTGGAAACTCGTCGATCGAACAAACTATATGCAAAGTTTTTCAAGTGTGAGTTTTGGCTGAAACATGGTGTCTTTCTTGGCCATGTGGTATCTAGAGATGGAACTTTCATGAATCTAAAAAATATTGAACTTGTTACCAGTTGGCCTCGACCTGCCACAGTTAGTGAAATTCGTAGTTTTTTGGGTTCAGCAAGCTATTATTGTCGGTCTGTGGAAGAGTACTCTCGTATAGCCACTGCCTTTACTTAGTTGACTAAGAAGAGGACTTCTTTTGTTTGGAGCAAGGTTTGTGAGGATAATTTTCAAATTCTTAAGCAAAAGCTAGTTACTGCACCAGTTCTTACTGTACTAGATGGATCTTGAAGTTTTATGATTTACAATGATGCTTCTAAAAAAGGTTTGGATTGTGTGTTGATGCAGCATGGTAAGGTGATTGCTTATGCATCCCGCCAATTAAAGAGTCATGAACAGAGTTACCTTATACATGATCTAGAGTTACAGGTAGTGGTTTTTCCACTGAAGATATAAAGGAACTATTTGTATGGAGAGAAATACAGATTTTTCAGATCATAAGACTTTGAAGTAATGTTCACCTATAAGAAGTTGAAAATGAGACAATGCAGATTGCTAGAGTTGGTAAAAGATTATGACTATAAGATAATGTACCATCAAGGTAACCCTGATGTGATAGTTGTGTTTTTAACCAAAAGATAGCTCATAGTTGACAGTGAAACCGATCTTAGAGTATAGAATTATTGATGCTCAACATAACGATCCTTATCTGAGTAAGAAGAGTGGCCTACCAAAAGCAAGGCAAGGTGATGGATTCTCTTTGTCCTCTGATGTTGGTCTCCTTTACAAGAGACAGTTATATGTGCTAGTAAACAGTGAAGTTAAAAATGTTTTATTGACAGACACTTATAATTCCCCATTCTCTATGTATCTTGGTAGTACTAAGATGTACAAAAACTTGAAACGAGTTTACTGGTGACATAGCATAAGGAAAGAAGTAGCATATTTTTTTATCAAGTGTTTAGTGTGTCACCAACTCAAAGCACCCATAAAGAAGCCAACAAGTTTGTTAGAATCTCTTAATGTACCAGAACAAAAGTGGGAGAATGTGTTGATGGATGTCATTATAGGATTTCCTAGGACAGCGAAGGGTCACACAGTGATATAGTTCATTGTGGATAAACTCTCTTACTCAGCACATTTCATCATAGGTAGAATTACTTATACAACAAACAAGTGGGTACAATTGTCCTTAAAGGAGCTGGTGAGACTACATGGATTCTTGTATCGAATGTGTCTGACAGAGATGCTTGTTTCACCTTTAATTTTTAGAAAGGTCTCCATGCCGCCTTGGGCACACAATTAAATTTCAGTCCAACTTTTCACCCACAGAATGATCGTTCAAATGAACGTTTGAACAAAATATTGGAGGATATGCTACGAGCTTGTGCATTGGAGTTTTCAAAGAGTTGGAATTCTCACTTGCACTTGATGGAGTTTGCTTAATAGTTATCAGGCTACCATTGGCATGGCACTGTTTGAAGCCTTGTATTGTAAAAGTTACAGGACTCTTGTGTGTTAGGATGAGGTTGGTGAGTAGAGATTGATCGGTTCTGAGTTAGTCCAGTCTACTAATAAAGTCATACAAAAGATTACAGCATGTATGTAGACAACTCATAATAGACAAAAAAGTTATACTGATGTAAGGCGTAAAAACCTTGAAGTTGATGTGGGGGATAAGGTGTTCTTAAAAGTGCCACCTATGAATGGTGTCCTGAGGTTTGAAAATAAGCAAAAGCTGAGTCGCTGTTTTATTGGGCCATTTGAGAGAGCGAATTGGACTTGTGGCTTACCGTTTAGCATTGTCACCATCCCTCTATGCAGTTCATGATGTTTTGCATGTCTTGATGTTGAGAAAGTCTATAGCAGATCCATTGAATGTGTGTTGATTATGAGCCACTACACTTGAATGAGACCTTGAGCTATGAGGAGCAACCCGTTGAGATTTTGGCTAGATAAATGAAAGTGTTACGCAACAAGGGAATTGCAATGGTGAAAGTTTTATGGTGGAATCACCTAGTCAAGAGGCTACATGGGAGTGAGAGGATGACATGAGAACATGATACCCTGAGTTGTTCGAAGATTAGAACTTTTGAGGATGAAAGTTTCTTAAGGTGAAAAGAATCTAACATCCTAATTTGAGGTAATTTTATTCTTAATTATGTTGAATTATTTAAGTGATAAGTGGATTTATTTTGAATTAATTGACTAGGGATGTTAAATAATTTAGATTTTAAGTTCGAAAAAAAAGTATGATTTGGTTGAAATTAGAGTTAAGTAATTAAATATATACATACACACATACATACATATATATACATATCTATGTATATATATATATGTATGTACGTACGTACGTATATACGTACATACATACATACAATGCATACATACATATATATATATATATATATATATGTACATGTATATATACTTTTATAAATAATTGTTGGCAATTAGGGGCTAGTGGAGTGCTTATAGCTCCAATGGTATTTGTCTAATTTATTGTACCTTAGTTTCATTTTCTTTTTTGTTGGGGCTTTTTACAACCTATATATATTCTTCCCTCTTGTAATCTTTTGATTACTAGAAAATAATAAGAGTGACTTCTATCGTGGCTTTTTCTTTATGTAGTAGGGTTTTCCACGTATACCTTATCTTCTTCTTTTCAATGTGGTATCAGAGCATGGTGACGAAACCCTAGCCGCCATTGGCGATAACCAAACGGTGTAAGATAACCTTAACTTTGCACCAGCTCTGCCTCAACCATAGTTGTCGTTGCCAACCGTCGTCATGTATCGATATCGTCGCTACCGTCGAAGCGATCACAGGAGCCACTGTTGCCACTAGATCAATCCTCGGAGTTGCTGCAGCCACCAGACTCGTCGTTGGAGATGTAACCATAGTCACCATGTTTTTTACTGCCGGTATTGTCTCTATTGTCCAAACTTCTGGGGATTGATATCAATCCTTGCATATTCACCCAACTCTAGTGCCACCACAACCCTTTGGTGAAAGCCCTAATTGGAACATACACCTTGAAAATGAGATTAATCACTCGTCCCCCTAGCACTAAGGTAAATTCGCTACAACGACAACAAGCTTTTGCAGCAATCGGGTTTTCCTTATCATGCGTTGTCTAGTTATGAACGTCAAGGTTTGGTTGGTTTATCTACGGTATTGGTTCAAAAACAGTTGGCTAATCTTCAGACGAGTTTTCAGCAACAAATCGCTGCTCTTGGGGCAGCTCTAAGTGATTCCTCAAACTCCATAAATTTTGCGAGTCTTTAAGTTGTAACGATGTATTCGGAGAATCTGATAACCTTTTCTCTTTCCTTAACTGCTACAAATTATTTATCTGGCTCCCTAGGAACTTCCATAGGTCTAACTGGAAGGGAGAAATTAAAGGACCAGAATTATTTCTCATGGCCTTAATTAATTACAATGACCTTTGAAGTAGGTCACAAATTTGGGTACCTAACAGGAGAGTTACCGAGACCTAGACCAAGAGACCCTCGAGAGAAAATCTATAAAAGAGAGGACTCTCTTCTTCGATTTGTGTTGATTAACAGTATGGAATCTCGATTTGGGAAACCTTTGTTGTATGTTGCTACTACTTGAAAAATATGAGATACAGTTCAGAAGTTAGCTCAAAGAGGCAGAATGCGTCTCGCCTTTATACTGTACGCAAGTAGGTTCATGAGTGCAAGCAGAGGACAATAGATGTCACTTCATATTTTAACAAGTTATCCTTGATTTGGCAAAAGATAGACCTGTGTTGAGAGATTGTTTGGATTTTTCCTTGTGGAGGTGTTGAGTACTCTAAAATTGAGAAAGCTGATCATGTATATGATTTCCTTACGGGCTTGAATTCCAAGTTCGACTTAGTTTGTGGTCGTATAGTGGATCAAACGCCTATTCCTTCATTGATGGGGTATAGTGGATCAAATGCAATGCACATCGTGATATTTTTGGGTACTAGTTCTGCAGCCTTTAGTGTGAAGTTCTTCGATTTTGAAAGTGAAAAGAAAAATGGTAAGTCTATCTCGGTGTGTGAACATTGTAAGAAACCTTGGCATACAAAAGATAATTTTTGGATGTTACATGGCCGACCACTAAATGTTAAGAAACGTCTGCCAAATGACAAGCATAATTCTGGTAGGACTTCTATGAATGAATCAGCCGAAACTTCACAACTCCCAACCCTTGCAAAGAATCGAGGTGATCCTGGTACTTCTCTTGGAGCCATTGCACAATCAGGTACATCTGAATCCTTTAGTCCTATCAGCATCGATGAGAAGAAACTCTTGATACTAGATTCAAATGTTACATGCCATTGGACTCGATCTTCTCAATATTTTATATCATATCTTCCATGTGCTGGCAATGAAAGAATTAGGATTGCATATGGGTCCTTTGCTCCTATCATGGGCGATAGTCATATTTTTCATTTTGATGGTCTTCCTTTTACAGAATGTGTTACATGCCCCTTAGATATCTTACAATTTACTATCTATTAGTAAGATAATCAGGGATCTACATTGTCAAGTTGTCTTCTCATCTGATACTGTTTATTTGCAAGACTTGAGCTCAATGAAGGTGATTGGCACTGCCCGACATAGTAGGGGACTCTATTTCCTTGATGATAATGCTTCCCTTAGGGATTGTTATAGGACTAGTCTATTGTCATCTTATTATTCTACTTCTGAAAAAGATTATATGTTGTGGCACTTTTGTATTGGCCACCTAAACTTTCAATATATAAAATATTTGTTTCTTCATTTATTTTCTAAAGTGGATATCTCTTTTTCGTCTTGTGATGTGTGTATTCATGCAAAACAAAACAAAGTCCTATTTTCGACTCAACCCTACAAACTTACCCAACCATTTACCCTCATTCATAATGATATTTGGGGTCCCTCACGTGTCACTACTTATTCGAGAAAACGTTGCTTTGTAACCTTTATTGCTGATCATATTCGTCTCACCTAGGTCTTTCTCCTCACTGATAAATTTGAGGTCTCATCAATATTCAAACAATTTTACACAACCATAGAGACACAATTCAACACCAAAATTACTATTTTGCGTAGCGATAATGGTTGTGAGTTCCTAAGTAATACTCTTCGAGACTTTATGTCCTCTAAAAGGATTATCCTCCAGGGTTCTTGTACTTATACCTCGCAACAGAATGGTGTGGCTGAACGAAAAAATCGCTATCTCCTCGATGTTGCTCGCCCTCTCATGTTGTCTACTTCTTTTTCTTCCTACTTATGATGGAATGTTGCACAGCTTATCAATAGAATGTCATCTCGGGTCCTCCACCTCCAAACACCTCTTGAATGTCTCAAAGAGTGCTACCCTACCACATGACTTATTCTTAATGTTCTTCTCTGTGTGTTTGGGTGCACTGCATTTATTCACTGTCATGGACCTAACCACTCTAAGTTTGCTCTCCGTGCTCAATCATGTGTTTTTTTGGGGTATCCTTTGCACCGGTGGGGCTACAAGTGTTACCATCCTCCTTCTCAAAAGTATTTCGTATCCATGGATGTCACCTTCCTTGAGGATAAACCCTTCTTTCCTGTTAGTCATCTTTAGGGGAGTGTGTAGTGAATAGGCCTAATTTGGTATTTTATCTCTTTTCTTTGTTCAGCAAAATGGGGAGTTTCAACAGGCAAAGAAATTAACATGCATCTTTGTAGAGTAAGGTAATTATGACAGAAGAAGAAGAATAAGACTTGAATTATAGTGGTTCAGCCATTATAGGCTTACATCCACTCTAAGGCAATCAGAAAATTTTTATTCTTCTTCAAGAAGAGAAGTACAACGAAATTGATCTCTATGTTCTTTATTTCTTTACAAAAGAAATCAGATAAGTATATTTACTTCTATATCATTCTCTATATTTGCAGTAGCAGTTTTTCTGATATATGCTTGTTGTAATTAGTTCTAATTTTTTGTTTCAATAACAGAAAAACTATAGGTTGATTGCACAACAAAATTCTATTTTCATTGAAGATGACAGTGAAGAAAAGTCTGGAGTATATCAAGTAATTTGGTTTAATTTTTAACAAATATTTCCATTCAAACCAAATTTCTCCTGACTTTTATTCCTTCAATGTTTGATCTGCAATATTAAGTAGGCTAAGACAGTGTTCAAATTTGTTTTAGTGACTGCCTTGGAAAATCTGTTGCATTGTTTTCTAATTTGACTTCTTGTACTCTTCCTTTTTCTACAATGTCTCTGACAAAGTGAAACTTAACATCAATGTGTTTTGATTTCTCGTGGAATTGTTGATTTCTTGTTAAATGTATTGTACTCTGATTGTCACACATCAGGTCAATAGTGTCTTGGGCATAGCCTAGCTCTTTAGTTATTCCTTGTAGACAAACTACGTCCTTAATTACTTTGGTTGTGGCAATAAATTTAGCCTCAGTTGTAGATAGAGCTACAACTGTTTGTAGATTAGATTTCCAAGATATAACATTTTTCCCAAACAAGTAGGCAAACTATGTTAGAGACCTTCTATCCATGTCTCCAAGAAAATCAGAGTCAACAATCCTTTTCAAAGTAGGTCTTGAACCATTAGAAGGTTTGTATAATAGGCCTCTATTCGAGCTTCCAACTAGATATCGAAATATCCACTTTGTTGCTTTCCAATAAGGCGTTACAGGATTCCCTATGTATCTACTTACCAAGCTTGAACAATGTGCTAAGTCAAGTCAAGTGCACACCATTAGGTACAAGATGCTTCCAGTAGCATTAGAATAGGAGACTTTTGCCATTTGTTGTCTTTCTTCATCATCTTTAGGTGAGTCCTTTGAAGATTTTGAAAGTATGAGTTCCATTAGTAAACTTTAGTTATTTCTAATTAATTTTCAGCATTTTAGGGTTAAATTTAAGTTTTGAAATTATGATATTTTAGGTTAAGATTTTTATGGAAAATATGGAGTTTTTAATGCAATGCATTGAAGGTGGAGACAAGTAAAAAAAGGTTGTCATTAATGAAAAACATTAAAGATGGTGGATACAAGATGGAGGTTGGAAGATCGAAGACAACTTTAATGTTTTATTTTGACATTTTGACCTTTGCATTAAATGTACTAGAATCTTTACAAGGCTATATAACGTCTCATACTCTTGTATTTTGACGGAGACTTTGATGAATGAAATTTGAAATCTCTTATTGAGACTTTTTCCTTAAAAATGGGAATTCTTGTGATAGAATGCATGTGAGCCATTCAATCTAACCTTGATCAAGTTGGATTGTTGAGTGACTCAATTTAGAACAAGATTTTCAAATCTTACTTCTAGCTCTTTGATCTTAGAGGTAATCTAATTTTAACCTTCTCTTGGTTGATCTAAATTAACCTTCTAGATCTTCTTAGTTTCTTGCTACATATTAGCTAGGATCTTTAAATTGAGGATTAGGATTGCCTTATCATGAGTCATTTGAGGAGAGTTTGAAGTGTTGTGCAAGATGCGTGCTTACTGATTTTGCATTGTTCATATAGAACATTGCAAAGATCATTTTAGTGTATGCCTCTTGAGTCAAGAATCGTTCATTCTCTAACCTTCTTCTTATAATTTCAGTGCCTAGGATTCTCCTTCCGGTCCTAGTTCTTTCATTTTAAACTTAGAGCTTAGTTATCTTTTAATGTTCTACTCTTCTTGGTTTTTCCCTTCTAGGAGCATATTATTCACATAGAGTAGAAGATATAAAAAGTCATTTGCTATTGTTTCCATGTAGTACACACAATCCTCATACAAACTTTTTTTTTAACTTGATTTTAGTCATGAAACCATCAAACCGTTTATACCAACATATAGGTGATTGCTTCAGTCCATATAGGGACTTCTTCAATTTACATACAAGGCTCTTATTTCTTACCCAAAGCCTCTTGTTTGTTCCAAATAGATTTTCTCTTCTAATCTTCCATGTAAAAAGGCTTTAGTTACATCCATTTGTTCTAGCTCTAAGTTTTCACAAGCAACAATAGCAAGAAGTAGTCTGATGGATGTGTGCTTCACAACTGGTGAAAAAAATTCAGTATAATCCACTCCTTCCATCTGTTTAAAGCCCTTTGCAATCAATCTAGCTTTAAATCTTATTCTTTTAGCACTGTCATTGCTAATTTCTTCTTGAAAATCTATTTTTAAGGAATGATTTTCTTTTCCCGTGGAAGCTCCACAAGGTCCCCATGTTTCATTCTTTTTTAGAGAGTTCACTTCCTCTATCACATCTTTGCTTACTCTCTTTACACATCTTTGCTTCTTCATAAGTTTGGGGTTCATCATCAAAAGGATTCTCCATTAGATTTACTGAATGAGAAGTATAGTTAATTTTAGAGTACCTTGCTAGTAGTCTTCTTTCTCTCCTCTGCCTGTCTCTTGCTAGTGAATAGTCAGTTAAATTTTCTATTTGTAAGATTCGCTCAGATTTTATAGGTTCATGTTCTTCTTTAGTTGGAACAGTGACTTGATCTTCTCTCCCTTCTGTTAGTTCTTCGCGTCTCATCTGGATTTCTACTTGTGAGTTTGAGTAACTATTGTCGTTCTGTGTGCCATTAGGATGGCCTCTTTCTTCATTGTCGTTGTACATCTCTTCTTCTCTGAACACCATGTCTCTACTTATTAGACTTCTTTTTGAGATCAAATCTCATAGCTTATAGCCTTTGACTCCTTCTGGGTAGCCAGTGAACATACATTTTAAAGCTCTAGGACTTGTCTTGCTTTGTTTAGTGTGCATATAGGCATTGCACTGAAAAGTCTTCAAATGTGAAAGGTCTGGTAAGAAGCCCGACCATATTTCTTCTGGAGTCTTCGACTCAATAGATGTGCAAGGACTTCTATTTACTATAAACGTTGCAGTGGTTAGAGCCTCTGAACAAAACACATCATTCAGTTTAGCTTCATAAAGCATGCATCTCACTCTTTCCAATAAGATTTCGTTCATTCTCTCTGCTTCTCTATTTTGTTTGGGTGTGTATGTGACTGTCTTGTGCCTTGAGATTCCTTGTTCATCACAAAAGAAATTAAAAGAAATTCAAATTCATTGTCAGTTCTTAGAAACTTTATCTTCTTTCCTCTTTGAATTTCTACTTTCTTTTTCCATTCTTTAAATTTATCAAAGGTTTAATCTTTGAATTTTAGCAAGTAAGTCCCACTTATCTTGAGTAATCGTCTATCAAGGATAGAAAATACATGGAACCGTTCCACGATGCTGTTTTTTAGGGTCCCCAAAGGTCAGCATGGATGTAGTTAAGGATTTCCTTTGATGTATTCTCCCCTTTTGAAAATTTCTGTCTTTTGGACTTGCCATAAACACAATGTTCGCAAAATTTTAATCTTTTATTTCCCTTTGGAATAAGCTTCTATTTTCTGAGTTTGTCAAGTCCTTTCTCACTGATATGTGAAAGTCGTTTATGCTAGATTTCAAAGTCTTCAATCTTTTGTGAATGGGAAATTAGAGCTAGTTTTGGAAACTCAATGTCCTTCAAAAAGTATAGGTCATTTGCTCTTTCTCCATCTAGTATAATTCTTCCATCTCTCTTGACCTGAACATTGTCCTTGTTGCCAATGAACAAGCATCCCTAGGATAATTAGGTTCATTCTTAATTTAGGAACATGTCTAACTTCCTTTAAGATGATTACTCTGTTGTCTTTCAATTTAAGCCTAACTGAGCCTATTCCCACAACTTTACAATCATGGTCATCACCCATGTAAACTGAGCCTCATTCCTATTATTTGTATTAAAAAAACACTCTCTTTGGAAAGTCATGTGATAAGTATACCTTAGGTCCATGACCCAGTCTTCCTTCCCCTTAGTTTTATATAAGCATCTCCTCTGTGATGTTCTCTAAACCTTCTTGAGTCATTTTTATATATGTTGTAGTCATTGTTGCCTCTTTCTTTGCCATAATTTTTGTACCTTCTTTGATCTCTCTTGTATTGTTTATTTCTTTCTAAACAGATTCGTCTAAAATGCCCTCCTTGTGACAGATGAAACACTTCAATATATTTCTTTCTCTATTTTGCTTTTGACCTCTAAATCTGTTCTTCTTTGTATAATTCTTCCCTTTAGAGTATAAAAACTCACCGCTTTCATGATTCTTTTGTTCATTCTTCAATTCAAGTTCTTTACATCTGAGTGCATTAAACATTGTATCCGTTGACACATTTTCTCTGCCATATTTCTTTGCAGATTTGACTTCTTTATAGGAGTCATGGATTGAAATGATTAGTATTGCTGCCTCACTCTCGGAGCTAAATTTTTCTCCAGACTGATTGAAGTTTTAGGTGAGTTTCTTGAACTCATCTAAGTTTTCTTCTAAAAGAATTTTCAGCATTCATTTTAAAAGAGAATAATTCTTTTCTTATATCCAACTTATTTGGCAAGTCTTTCTTATCATACAATAATTGTAATTTTGTCCAGATTTCATAGTTAGAGTATTCGTTTATTACCTGTCTAAGTATGTTTTCTAACACGTTGAGAATCAAAGTAGTTATGCCTGCTTCATCCATAGTTTGTTTTCTACATCAGTGGCTATAGTAGGTAATGTTTTTGGATCCTCTATAGCTTTTAGAGTTTTTTGTGCAATCAGTATGGTTATTATCTTCTTTTCCCACATATCAAAATCGCCTAAGCCATTGAATTTTTTGATTTCATACCTTGTTGATGTCATTATTTCTTTTGATCATGCTTTCAAGAAGTTTCTTCTTGCAGACTTTTTCTTTTGTTCCAACTGGAGGCTCTCTTCTTGAATATTCTTTCAACTGGAGCCTCTAATACCATTTGATATTAATTAAATCAAAGGAAACGAATGCTAGTGAGGAACACGTAGCAAGATTCCCCTATTGTTTCACCTTTATTGCTTTTCTGTGTTCTTATCCCATTCTATTCATTTTCTTCAACATGCAAAATCACATAAAGAATGGATTTGGTGTTTTCTCTCTTCTTTTTCCGCTGTGTGTCAACGGCAAAGCAACAACAACAACACAACACAAACATCGGAAGCCGTTGACAATATAGTCCCCATGCACATGGTCACTGGTCCTTCCTGTCCGTCGCCGGTTTCCTTTTACTTACCTGAAAAA
>JBBPDJ010001403.1:0-44408 GCA_037974625.1 Cucumis cinereus | reverse complement strand
AAATGATCTTGTAGAATAAGAAGAATAAGAAATTCATGAGAAACAAAGATTATTGAAAGAAGAAGAAGAATTAGGAAAAGAAAGAAAAAGAATAACAATAAGAAGAATTGAAAAGAATAAAAAGTAGAAGAAGAAGAAGAACAATACCAAGAAACTTTGATTTGGGAGGAGAAGAACAAGAAAAAGTAAATGAAGAAAAAAAACAAAGGATAACCCAAGAAACTCTGATTTGAGAGGAGAAGAAGAAGAAAAAGAAGAAAAGAAAAAGAAGAAAAGAGCGAAGGAACATACCTGAAGTTTGAATCTGAAAGATGAAGGAAGATAATTAAGGCCGCACAAATTTGAAATTGAGAGAGCAGATGAAATCGGCGAGATGAAGGAAGGAGACAGAAATTGAGAGAGCTGATGAAATCGACGATCATGGAGGCCACGCGTTAGGGTAATTTTGGCATTTTAATAATATTGAAACTAGGTCTTTTTTTTCTATAAACTGTAAATAATTTGATAATTTTTCTATTTTTAACAATTACCCTTTTTAAAATATATATTTTTATTTTAGGTTATTAAATAAACATTGAAATGTCTGGAAGTGTTTAGAAAGAAGAGGAAAGAAATTAAAATCCTTTCATCTTCTTTTTCCTCCTTTTCTTTTCTTCTAGTCTTGCCATCCCCCCATAATTATTAATGTCCACAGTCGCTCCTTCACCGACTTCGTCTGTCACCCTCTGTCGTCGATTGACTACCGTCGCCTCATGTTGTCGCTGCTGCACGTCATCTCTGTCGCACGTGATTGATCTGCGAGCCATTCAATCCACGAGTAGAATCGATCTACTCCATTTTTTGTTGCCGATCTACCCAAATCTGTCGAATGTCGCTGCCGCTAACCGAATCTATTAAGAGGGGTGAGTTTTGAGTGAGTTTTGGTGTGGTTTTCTTGGTATTTTCTTAATGTTTTATGGTACCCATTACAAATTATTTTGAAATTTGGCTCTTTGTGATTGAAGGTTGTTTGGGACTTTGATTTGGAATTTTTTATTAATTTGTGGACTGTCTAACAAGATCGAGATTGGATTTCTAATGACAATTTGGTAAGTTGATTAAGTTGGATAATTAATTGATATTTTTATGGATAAAAATTGATAAGAATTGTAAACTGTTTGGGTTGATTTGTGAATTAAATTTCAAGTCAAAGATTAGACTGTAATTTTGAGGTAAGGAGTTTACTATAGAATCCTCGACAGTGAGTAAGATATATTATGTGTTGAGTTTGATTGATTCATATTGACAGTATGATTGCTTTAGACTGCTTTAGACTGTGGATTATCATGGAAACTCTTGATATATGATGATTATGTGGTTAGTATGAGAATGTGGACTTAATTTGACTAAATTGAATTATTTTGGATCGATGGTCTCTGTTAGCTTTCACTATCAAGTTAGTATCTCATATGTGTACGTTGTCCCTATAGGATCACCACCTAATATTGTTTTGATTGTATCGATTGTTAAGTGTACCCTCGGGTTCACTATTACGACTAATGTGTGCTTTTACGAGACGACTAGACTGTTGTGGCATAGGTTGTACGCTATACTTGATAGGAAGTTAACAAGTCCATCTAGTGGGCTCACTAGTGGGTCCCTTATATGGTATTTTTATATACCCACCCTTTACATGTTTTATTTTTCAAGCAAAGTTAAAGGAAAGTCATCAAGTGACAAAAATGACCAGTGACCGTGCCATTGGACAAGACGAGACTGATACTTTCGCTTATTTTTATTTTCATGTTTTTCGAATGCCATGAACTCGTGAGTTAGATGGAATTTGGTTTTTAAAAAACTTTTTTTCTTTAATGAATTTAATAGGAGACTTCGACAAGTTGTTTTTAATTATTTTATTTATTTATTTAAACATTTGATTTTCACCTTAGGTTATCTTTTCTACATTGTCTTAAATAAAATAATCTCAAGTTTGTATGGTTTTGGGTTTCAAAATATTATTTTTATTTGAGTAATGACCTCAAACTTAAGTTGAAAAGTTGGATCGTAACAAACTATAAAAAAGAAATAAGGAGGTACTTAAAATTTAGGAAAAATGAAACAAACATATTTAAGCTTGATAAATGTTTCAAATGAAAACCAAAAAAAAAAAAGAGAGAAAAAATAGAAAATAAACGAGTGTTAAAATCTCATTAACCAAAAGTACAGCTGACAGTTGAATAATCCATGAATACAGAAGTATGATGATTGTAGCAATTGCATCTCTAAACATTCAAATATAAAAATTAGACTCTCACACTATAACAAAGGTAAAAGTCAGACCTTCAATCTCTCATAATTATTTACAAAATTGAATCCATTTTATTTCATGTCTCTCATATTTCTTTGTTTACCTTCTCAATCTTCCCTTTTGCCACTATTTTTTCTTTCCATGTCTTCAATTTGTTTTCTAAAAAAATAAAAATAAATCATTCCGTTCAATCTCCCACCACCCATATATCGTACAACGGACCATATTTATCTTCTCGAACATTATAAGTAGTGGTGGATCTAGAATTTCATGTTACAACATAATTCCATGTAAGATTAAAAGTTTAGCTCATTTATATACATTCTTCTCAATTTGTATATATATATTGGCACTAAAAACTTTAAAATATGTATGACAAGTTTATAATGAATCCCACTTGGTATATCGATATATTCCTATGATTTCAAGGTTACATCCAATAGATCTATTTGATATATTTACATATACACAAACACGTTGAAGATAAATTGTTATATCATGTATAAATTTTAGTCTTTGCAAGTTAAAACTAGTAGAAGTGAATGTTCATGAGGTTTTCAGCGAAACATATTTCATGTAGTTGAACTTCTATTCTTCTTAACTGATGCATATATGGTTCGATCCTTGGTACTTGATTATCTTATTTTCTTTGATATCGTCTAAAATATGTTATCATTCTCCTCTTAATTTTTGATTGTTCCCGTATTTAATGTGCATAATTGTCTTATTTACAAATATTATGTGCCTAAGGGGTAGAATGGAGCATTTAGGGCAAAAAAGAACCTAATGTAATGCCTCGGCTTTTCAACCTTCACCCGAGGTCGTTACTTAACTAAAACCATTAAAATCAATTTTAAAAGATGAAAATAAAACGAAACAAATACATTTATTTAATCCAAAATAAACAATAAAAGGTTTTCAAAACGATCAATCAACCAAATAATGGAAAAGAAAAGTGCCTAAACGGGATCCCTAAAATATTTTTCTAAACCAAAATTATTACGATAAGTAAAAATAAACAGTTTAACTGTAAAGAAAACAATGCCAAAAAGTCGTAAACGGAAGCAAAAAGGTCTTCTGGTCCTTCCCAATATGGTCACTGGCTCTACTTGCCCCTTGCCGGTCCATTCTTACATTTGCCTCAAATAAAACATAGAAAGGATGATTATAAAATATACCCAGTAAGAAACCCACTACAGACCTCACTAGATGACCGTTAACTCCCCCTAATGACTTGTACTTTACGATACACAGTCGGGTGGTTGAGTATAGACAAACATATCGGAGCAGATCGCCACACAGGCCTGTTAACCATCCCTGTCAAAGCAAATCACCACACAGGCTTGCCCTCAGAACGGTACGTCGGAAAAATTCGTCACACAGGCTTGTTAACCGACCTTCAGAAACAAATTCGCCACACAGGCATGTAAATGGCCTTGTCAGAGCCAATCGCCACAAAGGCTTGCTAACTGGCTCATCGTTCTAGAACGGATACGTCAGAACAATTCGCCACACAGGCTTGTTAACCGATCTTCAGAAACAAATTCGCCACAGGGGCTTTGTAACTGGCCTTGTCAGAGCAAATCGCCACACATGCTTGCTAATTGACTCATCGTTCTCCAACCAAGTACAAAATTCATTAGCAAAGTTAACAGAAACCGTAACCAATAAATCAAGTCCAAAACATTGTGATCACATTAACCAAACAATTCACATGCAGCAGATAACACAGATAAGCAGTATGACAAGTCATGCATAACCCATATAAAAATATAAACCAAAAACCCAAAGTTAACACCATAATACAGGCACACCAACCATCTCTCACAACTTATACGCCAAAGGCGTGGATTCGGTAGGAGTATCCCTTACCTCAATTTACAGTAATTCTCCTAGACGAAATAGCCTCCAATTGACCAGGCGATTGCACCACAAATAACCCCAAATGAATCTTCAATTTGAACCTTCAAACAATAAAGAAAAAAACCCAATTAACCTAAGGAAAAATCTTCAAATAAACTTCTTTGGGTACTTTGAAACCCAAATTAAATTCCTCCTAAAACATACCAAACAACCCCAAACAAAAGCGACGGCGTTGCTGGGCAGTAACAGAAAGCGGCTCGACTTGCGGCTCGACTTGGCTGCTGGGGGACACTCGAGTGAGGTGCGGCTGCACGCGACTTGGGAAGGCAGACCTGACGCAAGGAAATCGGCTCGTGGGATGCCCGACTGCAACTGGCGTGTGGAGGCGGCTTGACGAGATCTGGACGATGCGGCTGGCGAAGGCACAGCGCGCGACTTCGGCTACTCGACGAAAGCCGGGCGCGGTGCGGTTGGCACGACGTCACGGATGGCTCGTGGCATGAGCATCTGTGCGTGCGAACTGGTGATGGATGGCGCGGCTTAAGCGAGGCAAAGATGTGGCTTGAGACGCGAAGCGGGGCAGATCTGATGCATGGCTTGCTCAACGGCAACGTGGCTTCTCCAGCGTGGCTGCTGCGGCGATGGAGAAAAAGAGAGGGTAGGGGCGGCTAAGGTTTCAAAAGGAAGAAGATGGAGAAGATGAATTGCACGCTTCCCCATGTGCTTTAAATAAAATAATAATAATAATAATAATAATACTATTATTAATATTATTATTTCCTTTTCCTTTTCCTTTTCCTTTTCCAAGTTCCCTCATTTTTTCCTCTTTTCTCATTATATTTCTTTTCCTCTCTCCTCATTAAATTTTCTTTTCCCTTCACAAACGACAAATAAACAAAATTATAAACAGTAATTACCCAATAATTAACCAAAATTTTAAAACCAAAACAAACATCCCAAATTAAAATCAACCAACATGTTAGAATAATTGACAAATAAAATTTCAAATTTCCTTACAAAAATGGGATGTTACACCTAACAAGTCATTTCAGAGCATAATTGCATCAAGGGATGAGAAATGACCAAAATGTCTCTAAGAAAGCGTTGCGAAGAGGTGTAGTGGTGCCTAGTTGATGCCCTTTTTCGAGTGTCTAAATTGAAGGAAAGCATCGTTGCTCCTCTAAGACACCACGACGTTCTAAAGAGTGGGGAAGGCGTGTGCGCGCAAAATCGTCACAGCGTTTTGCGTTGCACTTCAAAATTCAAACTCTAGCTGTATTTCTTCCTTTTTGTCTCCTCGACCTGTATTTTTCTTCTCTTTCTCTCATGTATTTGATGAAGACAAGCTTGGATAAGTCTTCTCCATCAAGATTCTTGTTTTCTAGTTTACAAAAATGGATGGAATATGATGAATGGCATGAATTGTGGAAGCGTGTGGAGGAAATGTACTAGATAAATCACTTTTAAAAGCAGTAGGTGGTGAATTATGAAGGGAAAATCACTTAATGAAAGTAATGTTAAGAAAACTTGCTGACATTTTCTCTAAGCAATGCATAAGCAAGCATTCATGCTTTCCAATTCTAAAATGAGGTTCACCTCTCAGTGTTGCCTGTCACATTTATTCTATCTCTAGAATGCATGCAAAAGTTTATTTGATGTAAAAGACTTAACTTTATGTTTAAAGCTAACTCTTTTCTCATTTAATAAAATCAAAGTTATTTACTCTCTCTTGAGTTAACTACTAGTGCTTAAAACAATCTTTCAACTGCTTTACGCATTGATTTAACTTATATTAAACAAAATGAACTCTTACTTGTGCATGCTTTTTTGAAAATGTTTAGTTTATTTTCTCAACCAATAAGAAATTTAGTTGCTCATGATGGAAAAGATAGAGAACGTGAATGAATGAAGTTGAAAGGTTTGATCTCTTAATCCTAAAATTTATAATACAAATATAAATGAAGATGAACACTAAAATAGAAAGACAAAAAAATGCGTCAAGCTACAAGTCACAATCTTTTGCCTCCTTTGGCTCTGATGTCGTCTACTTAGAAATGTGATTACTAGGAAACAAAGTGTGGACTCTCTCTTCTTTCAAGGAAGAACTAAGCTCTCACCTAGAACTTCAATTAAATTTGAGAGGTAGAAGATTGTGTGTAAAGGAATGGTGACAGAGCTTTGGCCAATCTCATGTACAAAGGTATATGTCCTTAATGTTGAGTTGTTGGCTATTTATAGGATTCAAAAAGAACAATTTGAGTATCTCTCCAATAATGGTCTGACACCTTGCATTTAATTCAATGTCCTACTACGCTGGCTTATCGCGTCACAGATTCATTGCCTTTAGTACACTTCAATCGAAGTTACGTAGCAACTTGTTTGATTTGATGGCTACCAACCATGTTTGTTGTTTCGTGTTCTTTCATCGTTTGTTTATTTCACAGTGTGGTTATTTGGATCGCTACATGATACTTGATAGCACTATAAAAGTGTTACGTTTTCTATATTAAATACACGTGATTAGTTAAATTTATGCATCGATTCCCTTGTTTGTAGGAAATAATCGTTTAGAGGAGCAAAATAGTCAAATGGTGCGAAAACAACCCAAAGTCCAGTAAAAAAACACAAAATAGTGTTGAAGATAATTACAAAAATGCCATTGGAAGCACTGACCACAAGTGTCGCAATGATTGCAATGCACAAAAACTTGAGAGCACTCAACAAGAAATGTCGTTGTGCTCCACTATTGCGCAGCAGTGCCTATGGTCAAAAATGTAGAAACACGCAATGCCCATAAGAGTGTCGCCCGACACTTCGATAAGTGGTGCCAAGTGTTGTTGCGCTTAACCTAAGTGTCACGTCGCTCTAAACCTTAACCAAAAAATAAATGTTGCACCAGCACCTTTTGCCTGCCAACTTGAATTGAAATGTAAATTTCCTCTCACTTGCTTCATAACTTCAATTTTCATTAGCATTGATCAATTCTTCTAATTTCTTTGAATATTTTTCTAAAATTCTTATCTTTGAAGCTTCCCCAACAATGATAAATAACTAAAGGTAAGTTTTTTTGGAAATATGGATTTAGCTTATTTTTCTTGAGAATCCATGTGTTCTTGATGAATTTAATGCATTGTTGGTTGAATTGTAACATCCAAAAAATTGAGGTAATTTTAAATTAATTACCTTGAATTAATTAAATATAAGTTGATTATTTAAGATTTAAATTGGTTAGGGATGATAATTTTATTTAATTTGAAAGATAAGAAAAATTTTGATGAAAATTTGGTAAAGAAATTAAATATGGATATATATATATATATATATATAATTGGAAAATGTGATAATTTGTGAGACAAAATGAATTATATATTTTTATATATATAATTAATTATGAAAAGATGGAATTTAATGAGGAGAAAATGAGATTTGAATTTTGGGGAAAAATAAGGAAAATTGTGTATTTGTAAGTGTGTGTGTGTGTGCGCGCGCGCGTGCGTGCGTGTTCATTTGCGTGTGCGTGTACGTGTGTGTGTGCACGGGTGTGTGTGTTTGTGTGTGTATGTGCATGCGTGTGTGTGCGTGTGCGTGTGTGTGTGTGTGTTCTTTTTCCAACGACCGCCACAACTTCTCCAATCGATGATCTCCTTCGATGAACATCGCGTCGCCCTCCTTACACTATTACTAGTCACCAACAAGTCGAGTACGCTTGACGACACGTGTTGTCGGTCTGTCTTAAATGAAGCGGACATGAACCAATCGGCCAACGACCACACACAATCGACCGAGTCCGCGCACTACCGGCATCGTCTCCACTTGTCTCCGTCGTGCGTCATTGTTTCGTTGGTCTTCTTCCTGTCGTTGTTGAGTCACCACTCGTCGTTTGGCTTAGGTGGGTTTGTGGATAAATTCTTGTGTTTTAGTTGGATTTTTTGGATATTAAGAAATTAATTAAGATTAATTGGAAATTTTCTTGGTTAATTGAAGGTTTAATTGAAACTTTCATTTTGGAATTAATTTATGGGTTTTTTCCTATGAATTAATTGAAACTTCGACGACAAATTGGTAAGGTTGATGAATTAAGTTGATTTCAATTGATAATTTTAATGAAAAATTATTAATTAAAATTTGTTGTGTTTAGGATTGAATTGAGAATTTTTTGCAAGCCAAGTACTTTTCATCAACTTGAGATAAAGGGTTTACTACCGGCTCCTCGACAGTAAGTAAGAATGATTTTGCGATGAGCTGAATTCATTGATTATGGATTAGTTAAATTGAATGAATAATGTGATGAGTTAACTGGATTGATTATCTAATGAGTTAATTGTTAGTGATGAGTTAATTCAATGGATTATCTGATGAGTTAACTGTTATGAGATGAACTGACTGAATTGTATGATGAGTTAACGGATTGAATTATGTGATGAGTTGATCTGATTGGTATTGACGATATGACCGACTTAATCTATGGTTTATTATGGAAATGTTGCAGCATGATGAATATGTAATGTGAATGAGAATGTTTAATTAAATTTCATGTGATATCTCTATGACTAATTTGGACTGAGATGAATGTTTTGGACTGATGGTAACTGTTAACGTTATCTGTTAGGCCAGTATACCATGTATGTATGTATATTCCTTCAGGTTCACTAGACAGGAATGAACGTTTGTAAATTGTAAAAACAAATTGTTTATTTAATACAATAATGAGTTATTTTACTTGCATTAACTCATTCTAATAAACTAAGATTAGTGATTATTTTATGTAAGCTACTTAAACATTGCATCATATAGTAATAATAAAAAAGGTATGTAGTATAGAGAAAAGGTTGGGTGTCTTATTCTTGTAACATTATGGATATGGTCCACTTTGTAATTGTTACAAGTGTTGTAAACTGTTACAAACGATGTGATCATAATCGTTCATGTGGAGACATGTGAGTTGGGATATTATATTGTTTGTTATGGTGCATAATAATTAATGGCTCTAAATGTGCTACTATGCTTTAAGCGATGAGCTATATCTAAAATATGATTATGTTCTTTTCATGTAATAGCCCTCGTTTGTGCCTTCAACGATGAATATAGGACAATTTCATACAAGTTTTTCTATCTTAGACGTAGGTGTAAACTCAAGATAAGTTTCCTCGGTAAGTCCAAAGTCAAACATGGGGCTTAGTGAATGTTTTGATTGTAATGTATAAATGAACTCCAGCGATCAATTTATATACATTAAATGTATGTACAGTATGCATGAGAATGTACAAAATCTACTATATACAAATTGAGGTGGAATGCAACAGATGACATGGAAGGTGGACGTGTGAGGTTGAGAAGAAATAGACAATTACATAAAAAAGAGATAGGTGGTGAAGTGATGAACGAAATAGCCACTACAATTTAATGCTGAGCTTTTTAAGGCTATTTATAGGTGTTAAAAGGGATGATCTGAGCTTCTTTCTAATGATGGTTTGTCACCATGCATTTAATTCCATGCCCTATTGTGTCAGCTTCTCTTGTCAAAGCTTCATTGGCTCTAGTATGCTTTGGTCGAAGTCGGCTGCCAAGCCAAAATTAATGATTGTCTTTTAGTATATTCATCACTTGCTTGGCTCATCGTGTGGTTTTATGGTTTATCACTTGATCACTTTAATGCTTGCAAGATGATCGCGTTGTTCGTCTTTTGCATTTGAGGTTGCAACTTTCATTCCTTAATAGAATAAACATTTCTTCTTGCCAAATCTAGTACTCAAAATCATAAAAATTCATAATATACAGGAACTTGGGTTTGGCAAGCATGTAATCACATGGTTGAGTTTCTTTTATGAATTCACCTCAAGTTAAGACAATCGTTTCTCATTTTCTTTAATTATTATAAATAAAAGGCTACAATAACTTGTATTTCTACAAGTTATCACATACGCAAGGAGTTTGTATAAGACTAGACCCGAAATGTTTAATTTCTCTTTATAACGCAGTTAATTGAAGAAATTAACATTTCATAGGATGGCCATAGTTTACTCAACCTTAATCCTAAGTGAGTTATGAACTTCTGTCTATAAGGACAATACTTTGATATGTATGGGTGAGGGTAGTCAGATCGCTTACTCAACAAGCCGACCATTTTGGTGATTTGCCTAAGTAAACGTGTTTGGAGAATATCTTCATAAGATGGAAACTAGTCATTATCGTCTTAAGGGTAAGTTGATAAATTGCTCCCTTAAAGGCTAATTTAATTTCAGGTCTTGAACAATGAGGTCTCACCCTCTCACTCGTCTGAAATGAGTTAGTTAATAGTTGAAACTATAAATTGTTTTTTCATTAGAGGGATCGATGATACTTAAGAAGTTACATGTACCTAAATGGATAAAACGGTAATTTGATCCAGTGTAGTTACTGGTTTGTGAAAGGTCGACTTACTATTGATTGGTCATATTTGTTGACAGAAATATATCTACAGTGCGAAGAGTGCAACTGTGAGTTTTTAGTGGAGTGACCTACAGTTAATGGATATTGATTAACTTAATTAAAGAACTTAATTAATTAATCTCGTGTCATTGAAACTTCTAATCTGTAGGTCCATAAGGTCACCTCGCTAGCTCATTATTGATGAAACAAGGAATCAAAGTTTTTTTTTTTTAATAATTTGAATTGTTTAAATTATTTAAAGGAAATATAGGGGATTGATTGTATAAATATGATTAATATAAAGTATAATGTATATTGATACATAATACTATATAGATTATACAAATGATTTATAACTGAGACTGTATATGAGAGTAACATATTTGAATAAGATTTGAATATTAGTTATATGAATGAGGTTTATATAAATACTATAGGCTAAATTTTAATATGAATAAGATTCATATTAAACTGTAGGTTATAAGAGATATTTGCATTTTAATGTGATCAAAATGTATATTATATGATTAATTAATTAAGATTTAGTTAGTTAATCATTTTAGTTATTAAAAGTAATATAATATTATTTTAACTCTCCATTATAGGGGAGTTATTTTCTCACGTGAGTGGGGAGTTATGGTAACTCCCCTCTCTTATCCTCTTCATCTGTCTCTTCATCTGTTATTCAAGATACAAATGTGGAGATATACACAAATGTAAAAAGTGTTTTTTGGCTTCTTTCTCTCAAGTTTCTTTATAATCCTCTTTCTTCTTCCATTACACAAAAGACATCTAACATCTCATTCTTTGTTTGAGAATAGTGAGGACTCCAAGTGGTAGTGTCTAAAGAAGCCATTGTTTTCCTATGTTCATGTTCTTGGAGGAAGATTTGCAGAGGTGTTCATGATTGACTGGAGGTCAAATTATGGAGAACATTTTCGTGAAAAGAAAGAGTCTTTAGTACTTTATATTCTCATTTTTTCCACTATAGAAGTTTATCCAATGTATTCAATGTTTGTGTTTTTCAGCATTTTGGAGTTTTCAAATTGATTGGCAACGACAGGACATTCACACATTTCCGCTAAGGAATTGAATTCCTTCCTGGTTAATGCTATCATTGAGAAATGCGTATTATTATACACTCATCCCTTAAGATTCTGCTGAGAAACACAAAGGACTGACTGAGTAAGTAACGTTCCTAACTTAATGGCACTCAATGACTGCTTAACTTATCTTACTTTAAAAACATGCAGTGAAAATAACTAAAAACATGTAAATTAAAACTTACATACATAACTTGTCACACAGGTGTCCTATAATAGGTCTGGTAATACCCAACACACTCACTATAATATTTTACAAACCAAAACATGCATATAAAGAGTTATGTTTATGACCTAACACAAAACTCAAACTTGGACAGCAGACAGGCAGTAGTAGGTCAAGCTCGAGAATCACGATTTCTACCTGAAAAGTGAGAAAACATTTGAAAGAATGAGTGAACGCCTAGTGAATGACAATTAATAAACAACATGCTTTAGAAATCATTCATAAACTTTGAAATACTTTAAATAACGTACTTTAGAAATCACATGCTTAGGAAATACATGCATATCATACTGTTGGAACATCTGATAAACTTGATAAAGCAGTGTCTTTTTAAATCTTTCATAAAGCAATGCATAACTGAAAGCTTTTACAAGAAATTTGTAACTAAAAACTTTAACAAGCCATGTGTAATCCTCTAACTATGTTGTATTGAGAAAATCCAACACTCCCACCGTCTTTGTCATAGTGGAGTCATCTCAACACTAACGACAGCGGTAACAATGTCGTGGTGGGATCAGTACCAACAACGTCTTTGTCGTGCTAGGGCGAATCCAACACTAACGACAGGGAAATCTACATTGCAATGGGGCCAACGTCAGCAACGTCTTTGTCGTAGTGGAGCAAGCTCAACACTCACGACAGCGCTATCTACGTTATCGTGGAGCCACCGTTCACAACGTCTTTGCCATAGTGAGGCAAACCCAACACTCATGACAGCGGAATATTCTAGTGTGCACACTTAGTATACTAGCCTCAGGCTCAATCGTGAATACACATGCTTATACTGAAATTCTCATAAATCACTAAAATACTTCATAAATACTTTTGGCTGAAGTCTTCATTAAGAAATGCTGATGAAACTTGGATCATTCAAATCATACTATAACATCGTATAAAGAATTTCATTTAGAAATTATAAAGCATGCTTAAATCATTCTTTACTGAAATCTCGTAAAACGTAAAAATATCTTTGACCTTTAAACACATCAAATCATGTCTACTAACATATGTAAAATGATACATCATGCATCAAATATTTTATATAACATATATTTAGCATGAAAGATCATAAACATTCAAGTCATTTGCTTAAGAAGTTTAAATCGAAAAACGTGTAAACTCGTAAATATTTTAAGAAATTCATACTATTCATGCTTTAAAATCATATTTAAAAATTGCAAGTCACTCACAAACCTGATGGAACGTTCTCGGTTCGAGAAGTTTTTCAATCGTCAATTCTCTGAAAATTGTCCAAAACCGATGGATTAAACCGAGTCGATAATAAAATCTGTCCTTAGGTTATATTCCCTAAATTTTCCCTTAACATATCGAAGTCTCCTTAATCAAGGATAAAATGGGTATTTAACAATAATTAACTTAACCGAGTTAAGGAAAATGAAGCATTCTGTCTTTTGGTTTTAATGACGGACAAGTAATAACTGTAAGCTTTAATGACACACATACAATGACGAACAAGATAAAAACTTCATCTTCATCCTTCCATTTTTCTCCAATTTTTTTCAGTTTTCTGGCCACAACTCCGGCAATAAAGTTCTCTTTTTCTAGTCAAAATTGGACGTTCTAACTATTACCAATCAATTACCCATAAATTAAACTACATTACCTCAAGTTTTGGCCATCCAATGTGCTCTCAATCCACGGGAATTCAAGCTAAAAATTATGATGCTCTGTTTTTCGACGAGTTTTTCTACAATTTAAAAAATTCAAATTAATCATTTCCAGCTGAAATTAATCAAATTAATTGGTACAAAATCAAAGAGAGACTTCTTATTGAGCTTACCTCCAAATTTGAAGCTCCAATTTAAACTCTAACCTGTTCAATTTCTTCAAAAAAACTTCAATTGATCAAAACTGTAAGTTTTTCAGCTCCGTCGAGTTTCTTCTTTGATTTTCTTAGTTTTCTTGGCCAAATTTCTTCTAATTGAGCTTTCCTTCAGCTTCCTCTGTTTTTTCTACACAATTGGACACAAATTTCACTCAATTTTGTCAAGAATTGAACTCAATTTCATCACTTTTTTCATTGGTTCATATCTATTTTTGCCTAGAAAATATTTCTCTTTCCTCTCGGTTTTGTTCTCTTTTCTTCTTCTTCTTCTTCAATTCAACTAACTACAACCTAATTTAAAGATAATTCTTGCCTACCATCCATCCAATTAGAAAAATTGGAGGAGAAAATTTTAAAAATATCAATTTTATCCTTTCTCTTCCTTATCTCTCTCGACCTTCTTCTTCAAAATTTCCATTTTCTCTTTTTTTTTTATGTAATTACAAATTCCACTTTAAACATAAAAATAAACAATTATAATTATAATTTCAAAATTATTTCTTTTTCTTTTTCCTTTTCTTTTTCCTTTTCCTTTTTCTTTTCTTTTTTTTCTTTAAAATTACAAAATTACCATTTTTGCCATTTTTTAAACAAAATTACTAAAATTCCCTTTCATTTTTATTATTATTTTTACAACAAACAACTCGAATTACAAGAGTCGGGTATTACACAACATGAGATCAGATGTGGAGAAATTCATGAAAAGGTGTTTTTCGCCAACTGAGAATGCAAAGAGAATGAGAGATTGTCAATTTCAAACGAAAGGACAAGGAACGTTGAGCGAGGCATGAAATAGGTTTAAGAGGTTGGTCAAAAGTTGTTTGCATAATAGAATTCTGAAGTGCGTGGAAATAGAGATCTTTTATGGTGGATTGAACAAGAACACTCAGTAGGCAGTCGATGCGGCAACTGCTAGTACAAGGGGATTGATGAATAAAACATATACTAAGGCCAAGGATGTTCTAGATAGAGTATCCAAAAACAATGAAGAATGGAAGGACAATGAATTTAGATCCAGATCCAGCAAGAGGGAGACTGAGCCAGCCAAAGTTGAGACTAAAGCGGTGAACATAGTGCAACAGCAAATGGCCACCACGACTTCTCTAATACAGTCTTTGGCACTTAACCAAGATACCAGGAACTCTAGTCAAGTCAAAATGATCAACCAACAACTGTGTAGGATGAGAAGAGCCTCACAAAATTTTGATATGTGCCCACAAAATTTTGAGTTCGTGTGCTTCGTCAAGCATGATCTGCAACATCCCATATTTTAAGGTAATATTTAATTTTGTTAATTATCAATTATCTTAATTAATTTAAGTATTAAGTGAATTATTTGATTTTGAGTTGATTTGTTTGGAATGTTATTTGTTTTATTTAGAGAGGATCTGAAAAAATTATGTGGTGGAATTGTTTAAGAACTAAATTGATATATATTGGTTATATATTTATCTAAATTAAATGTTGATTGGGACAGAAAGTATGTGGATGGTGGGGATTAAAGGAAGAGAGAGGAGGGTGGGTATTAAATGAAGAAAGAGAAAATTGTTGATGAATGTGGAAAGAGAAGAAATAATAATAATAATATTAATTATTATTATTATTATTATTATTATTTTTATAATTTAATGAGTTAGGGCTTCTTCAGTCACTGCACCTCCTTCCCCGTCACTGTCCACGTCCGTTGTGCACGCCACCTTCAAGTCGTGTCGCCCTACCCTGCGTGAATTGCATCGAGCGTCTACAGGTAGTCGAGCCGCTGCAACTTAGATCTGAGCCCTCTGCGACGCTATGTGTGGCGCTGTTGTAACCTGTGTTGTGCCTTTCGTCCACACACGTCGTCGCTCATCTCCCCGAGATGTGAAGTCTAATCGCAAGCGTTGAAGTCCTGCACGTCTGTCCACTCCTAGTCAAGCCGCCGCAAACCTCTTTGCGCCACCCTCTGTCTTCACTGCCGCGACGCACTGTCGCTTTCTCCGATCGATCCGTTGCCATTATTTTGTGGTGAGTTAGGTAAGGTGTTTTGAGGATTTAATTTGGGTTTCTTTGGATACCCATTAAAGTGGTGTTTGAGAAATATATTTTGGACTAAATAGGATGTTTATTGTTGTTTGAAGGAGCTAATTGAAGGAGTAAATTGGAGCGTTAGTGGAAATTAATTCACAGAGATCGGACGATTGTTAGATAAGTTTTGGTTGAAGGTGTTGAGGTTGTTCTCAATCAATAATTGCTACAAAAATTTATTGGTTGTATTGTTGTGTTTAGGATGATGTTGAGGGGTTACTTGTGCAAGCCAAGACTTCATTTGATATTTGAGGTAAGGTATACTTCTACCAAACTCACGCCTTAGGTGTATAGGGTGTGAAAGATGGATTGGATCGCATGTATGCCTTGTGCAATGTTTGTTGTCGTTGATTTTTTTATTGTGGTTATATTTTCAGGATGTTATGGGACATCTAATACATAACACCTTGGATTCTTTGATTATATGGTGGTATGGTGATTGGGTCTTTGTATAATTAACTGTGTGGTGTTTATGCATGCCCTTTCATACTATGTGGAATATGTAAAGCATGTTAACAATACCATGTGAAATGGAGTTATGTCTGTGACTGCCTTACTTATTGATTGTGGATTCTGTGGAACTAGGGTGTCTGTTAGCTCTATCTATTAAGTGTATTGTACTCCGTAAGTGGCACGGGCTCGCTACTGTGTGGCACGTGACCGACGATACACTAGGCCGGATTCACTACGACAACCCTTGCATTGGGCTGATATGGGCATTCGAACTTATATAATAGACTGTGTGGCATGGGTATAGGATTAATAGGAAGCTAACCTTCACCTAGTGAGCTCAGTAGTGGATCCCTTACTCGGTACTTTTATACTCTTCGTTTTTGTGTTGTGTATTTCAGGTAAAGGTAAGAAGAGACCGACGAGGAACAAGAACAAGTGACCACATCGTGGGGGACCACGTGACCTATTGCTTCTGTATTGTGTTTTCTGGTTTTATTATCATTGTTTACGTTATTTATCTTTTTGTATTTATTTCATTTTAGAAAACTATTTAGGGATCTTGTCTAGATATATTTTGTATTTAACTATTTATTTGTTTTGATGAAATTTTTAACGATTCTTTTTAAATTAAAGTATTTGCTTGGAATTGTTTCGTTCTTTCAAATTTATTGGTTTTGGTTAAGTAACGACCTGGTTCGATTTGGAGATCTCTACTCCAACACTTATAATTTGAAATGGATAAATCATCCTAATTTTTGTTGGGGAGGGAATCAACAAAGCGAAAGACAAGAGTTGGAGGACACAATGATAATAGAGGTGGACCACAAGGGTTCCATCAGCAGTACCAAAAACCGCATCAAGGTTAGTATCAGACGCTTCAAACGTCCAATTCGACAACACTGGAGGACTTGATGAAACAGTTCATGCAAAAGAATGACGCATTGTTGCAAAGTCAGGCCTCTTCAATCTGGAACTTGGAGGTCCAAGTGGGTCAGCTAGCAGAAGAGTTGAAGGTGAAACCTCTAGGAAGTCTGCCCAATAATATCGAAGCCCTAAGGAATAATGGACACAGAAGTAAAGAACAATGTTAATCAGTGACATTCTGAAATGCTCGCATAGAGACCCCAAGCAGTGAAGGCAATTTATTGAATAAAGAGGGGTATTTCTATGTATTCGGTCCTTTTTAATTATGTGTATTCATTGTGAATTTGTTATTTCTGTTTAATTAATTCCTTTAGTTTCCTTATTTGGAAAAAAAAGGTCTGTGTTGACTTGTCGTATGATTGTGTGCACGTCTACTTTCTTCATCATCAATAAAATTTGATTGCTTGTCTCTGTGAAGAGTGGTTGTGATGTTTTCGAAGAGCTGGCAATTATGAGTTGACAAGTCCCATGGGCTTGTTGGACGCATAGATTTGACAGAAGGGTTAGAAAGTGGAGTGGTGAGAATTCCAAAGGACACTTTATGCATCGATAAGATTCCACGCATAGAGGAAAACCAAACAATTTGACAGTTGGGTTCTTCTAGAATTTTGGTACGTCGTCAGCAATCTAATCCTCATTAATGCACCTTAATCATTACATGAGACTCCTTGATTAAGGTGTCGCATAATGCTTATAAATAGTAAAAATCTTTTTACATACTTACTTTTTGGTGCAAAATTAATCAACATTTTGAGTAACCAAATCTTCATACCAATCCAAATCTTCTTTTAACCTTTTGTTCAGTAAGAGTTTCTGATAACCTTTTTAAGCAATGGACTCAAGAAATGGTAGCTCCACAACTCCATTGGTGAGAAATAAAATAAAGAAGAAGGATTCGGCCACTAGGCCAGTGGAGCGAGTAGAAGAAGAAGTGGTTAAAGTTGTTTCACCAAGCACAGTGGTGGTTGGAACATCTCCAAAGAAGTCCCTAAAGCAGATGTTCGAGGACTTTGAGAAGAGGAAGATGGAAAAGATGAAGATGGAAATGGAAAGCTCTTTAGCGCATCACTCGAGAAAAGGGGTGTTGCGTCAAGGATGAGAGATAAGGCTGGCGCTACGGAGAGAGAGAAGGGAGAAGAAAGGGGTCAAACGTCAAACTCAACAAAGTGCTTGCCCATGAGCTGATAAGAAAGACGAATGAGTTGAAAAAGCAGCTTAAGGATCTGTAAGCCAAGGTGGCAGCTGCACTCGCAGCCTCCAAAGAAAAACAAAAGGCACGAACGTTGGAGGCGTTTGCCCAAATTTGGAGGATGAGTTGGACGTTGAGGTCATCGATCCAGAGGAGGAGAAGAGGAAGAAGGAAGAACATCGAATGAGAGCGATTGAGAGGAACAGAAAGCTGAAGGAGGAGAAGATGAATGAATGGAAGAAAGAGAAGAAGAATAGGCTGAAGAAAAAGCCAGAGAAAAGGGAAAAATGAAAGTCACCAAAGAATGAAGGAAAGATGACAAGAAGAAGGTCGAGTCGGCCAAGGCGCTGAAAACAAAGGTGGTGCCAAGGGTATTCAAGTAGAAGGGCAAGAGCCTAGGAAAACACATGTCTCAAAAGGAAGAGTTGTCGAACAAGAGAAACCTTCTAAGGTGTCTGACAAGGAGGAAACTCCAAAGTCGTTACTGAAAATGAGTTTTTACCCGAAGGATGCAGTGATCCCTGTGTTCATCACTGCATCAGTGGAAGCACTGGGTTGGAAGAAGTTTTGTAAAGCATAAACAAAGTTGAGGACACGACGTGTTCAAAAGTCCTACAGGGGTTAACCCCACCGCAGAGAGGATTATGTGCAAATGGAAGGGTAGCGCATAAAATTCAATGATGCAAAAATAAACGAGCTCTACGATTTACCATACGACGAGGATGCTAAAGAGAACATAATGATCAAGAGACCCTTAGATTCAAAAATAAATGATGCATTGGCGATCGTAGTTGAACCAGGCGTTGAGTGGGATGTAACCCCACAGGGATCCAAGAGGTTGAAAGCCAAAGCCTGACTCAAGAAGCCAATGTATGGCTATACTTTGTGAAGAAGAACTCGATACCCAAGACGCATGGTATATGGATGTCATTAGATCAAGTCGTGGCTATCTACTAGATCATGTGATGCATCCCTATAGACGTTGGTCGCATCTTAGCTAAAGAAATAAGAGGATGTTTAGAGAAACAAGAGGCCACTTGTTCCTGCCCTCAACTGTAGAAAAACTTGTCCTTAACGCTTTTTCCAATAAAGAGGTTGATCCTGCAACGACAATGTAAGGTAACACATTACCTAGCATTGTTAAACGTACATAACATTCTTAAACGTTTACTCAAATATGATATACATTACTTTAGATATGCCACAGAGTAAAGGAAAGCATAAAGCCTCTACCTCCTAGTCACTACACTCTTCCCCCGCTAAGAGGTGCAGACTAATAAAGGCGGGGGAGCAAAATTCCAAAAATAAAGAGCCAGAGGAGAAGCCAGTCTCAACCAATCCTCTTTCAATAAAACCTTCTTCGGAAACCCAAGACCTCAGCATTATACTACTGCACTCTGAAACTTCACCACTACCATAACCAGAGAGTAAAATCCCACTACCTCCTTTAGAAAATGAAAATCATCCACCTCCACCAAAAATGACTTCCACCATTTCTTTCTGAAGATGATATCCTTACTCCTCTTCAAGAAGAAGAAAACATACCACATCCTAACCAATCTTCCAGAGACAACAAAAGTCTAGCCTCTCGCGATCAACTTTTTATACATGCAAGTTTTTGAGTTTCTGATTTAGAAAACCTAGATCATTTGGACGCCTTACCTCAACATGAGAACCAACCATTTGATCTCCACAACCTCCCTCTTAACTTTGACAACAACCCATTCAGCTATCCTACTGATGATGAACCACTCCACCAACGCGTGGTTGATGGCGAGCCAAAAGGGGGTCCATATCAAAACACTATGGAGCTTGGTCCTAGCAACGTAGGCTCATCGCCCCATTTTTTGGAAGTAGATTTGGATAAAGTGAATGAATTCTTTCAGCAAGAATATATTGACCCCTTCATCTCCCAATTCGCAAGAATTACCGCAAACCAAGATGCGATGCTCCTACAACAGCAAAGCCTGGACCACAAGTATGACACATTTGTCCAAATCCAACACACAAATGAACATGAAAGGAAAATGATTCATGATTTTATCGTGCACCAACGCGAGCAAATCAATGAGCTCCAACGCCAACAGCAAGACATCCTGATTCGCGTCAATTAAGGTAGAGATTTTATGAAGCGTTAGACAGAATGGAAGGACCCACAATTCCAGACATTAATGAACTACATTCATGATGTCTGTGTGCAATGTGTCCCTGCTCCGATTACTCCAAGACATCTTTGCCAACCATTTCGATTTTCTAATGATGACGAACCGCTGCCTCACAAGGATCAGCATGTGGAGAACAACGTATAGGGAGGCTTCCTCTTTTGATCTTTGGAATTTTCTTCTTCTTTAATTATATCATTTTTTTTTGTAAAACAACTTGTAACGCATCATCATATAACAAATTATACTTTACAAGTTGTTTTTTGAGGTCTTAAACTTTGCATTCTCTGTGTTGAATGATTTTATTATGCTTTTTCCTCGGTAATTTTTCTCTTATTATGCGATAGTCTTAGGCTCCAATGATTGCTTAAGGGTAGCTAACGCTTAGCCTAGATCTGATAGATGTTGAAACTCAATTTTAGGCCATTTTACTTAGAAACATTTCATACATCTTGAATGCGAGCAAGCTTTCTCTCAAACTTAAATTTCATAAATTGCCTAAGATTGTCTTATAACTAAATTTCAGCAATGAGAACCTTGTTGCCTCTCAAATTTTGGGGTATGGGGCCAATGAGTCAATTTTAAAATTTGATGTACATTAGCTTTTATTTATTATATCCTTCTTGTATCAAGTAATGCGTTGAATGCAAGTAAAAAAAAGTTGTATATTATTTAAAAATTCAATGTTGTTGCTAAGACATGGACAACACTTGGTAAAAGTTGTCACAAATAAGAGCATAGCTCTCATATCTGAAGCAAAGATATGAGTTGTAGCTGTGATGAGGAATGAATTTATAGAATACCAAAGATGTCGCGATCAACGCGCTAGTTAGGAAAGTGTTGTATTATACGTGCAAGTCTTGTATGGTCTTAAAGCAGTGTATGTAACAGTAACGATCGCATTCTGAAATAAACGCATTATTTTTAGGGCTAACTTGCTTGCATTCAAATTTTTGTGATACATTTTTATTAGTAGAATGTCTTAACTTTGAAGTGATACATTACTTAGGCAAAGCTAGGAGTTAGCTACACTATGAGGAGTCTAGGTGTTGTATCTCATTAAGAAAATTACGAGCCAAACGTATGAGTAAATACTTGAGGACAAGCATTATCCTAAATTTGAGAGTGTGTAACATCGAGAAATACGTATTATTATACATCCATCTCTTAAGATTCTGCTAAGAAACACAAAGAAAACACATCATTTACACTTGTATTTTATATTTTGTGCTTGATATACGTCCAATGTTTGCAAAACTGTATTCCTTAAATGTTTTGATCGTGTGGTATTGTTCTTCGCAGTTAAACAGCAAAATTGAAGTAAATATACCTCAACGCCTAACCAGCCGCAGTGCTAAGGGGAATTCATTTTTTGACGCATAGTCTTGTGTTAAGGATGTGTTAAGGGTCACATATGCACTGAAGATCCTATGCGTTATGAAGCTTTCACGACGTGTCCAAGCCCCACTACGTGCAGAAATAGGTGTCAAGAAGTACGAAACGTGCGTAGTGGACGGTAGTTGTTCGAAGCATTTAAATATCACCTTCAAACATCAAAACGGGTTAATTCGTTAGTCAATAAGAGAAGATTATTTAACTCTGATCGAACAACATTTCCAGAATCTACATCATCTGCCTAAATTTCCTCCATCCATCCATCCACCCAATAAGACCGATAAGCTTTGCAAGCATTCAATCACTCTCCAAAATCAAGAAATTGTGATTTAGAGTCTCTAAATTTTTGTGTTATTCTTCTGCATTCTTTGTGTTTGTACTTTCTGATTCAATCTGTGTAAACACTTGATTTATGAATATGAACACTTATTTTGCATCCATCTTCATGTCTTTAGTTTTTCTAAATCTTTTGAGTATTTAAAGTCACTAATGGGTTAGGGAGTTATGAATTAATCTATAAGTAGATATGGTCATGTTCATTTTGACTGATCTTTATCACGTTATATACATAAACACATCGAAAGAGTATGTTTAGAGTAAAGGTAGTCAACTGTTCGAAAAATTAAGTAACTTAGACCATAGTGGGCAAATATATGGAATAGCTTAGAAATAAGAATATCGCATTGTCAGTGTATCATTTATATCTAGAAATAGAATATTTGTGGCATCAAGGTACCTAAAGGTTGCATGTTTTAATTAGTACTGAGCGCATGAGATTACCATGTTTATGAATAAATTAGGATGACTTTTTAACCTTGTCCACCGCAACATTCATTTAACACAATACTTGCATTGTTTCGAGGTTAGTTAACACACAACCATTGACTGCATCACATCTGGGTAGATTACTTAGATTAGTTAGATTAGCCTAGTAATAGATTCTCCCTATCTTCAGTTTAATTACTCATTTCTCCAAAAGAATATTACTCCATTCACTATTGTAATCACAAAATCTTGTGTTCGACCTTGGACTGACAAGGTACCTAGTCTTGTTTATAATTGGACAAGGTTAGGAAAACATGTACATACATCCATTTCATCGCATATCCACCATATTATTATCGCATATACCCAACACAACAGTTAACCTATGAAATGTTAATCTCTTCAATTAACAGTGTTATCAAGAGAGACTAATCAATTGTCAGTCCAGTCTAATACAAACTCTTTGTATAGGATATCCCCACTCACATGCCTTCACGTGTACAAATAAGAGAACACGTTGGTAACATTTTACAACTCTTGAAACACTTATAAAGTCGGTCGTAACTGTAACGTCGTCAAAATAAGACATCCAACTTTATCCATATACTACATACCATTTCATAGGTGTTTGGGGTAAGGACTGAGTTTTATTATAGTCCTAGATTATTATATTTGAGTAATAATAGTTTGTGTTTGGGGTGTAGATAATTTTAGTTTGGGTTATAACAGTATGTGTGTGGTGTAGATTATTTTAGTTTGAGAATAAAATAGTAAACATTATAGCAAATAATAAAAAATGATGAATGTTAAATAGTAAAAACTGTAGTAAATCGTAAATATTGTAGTAAAATGGAAGTTTTGTGTCATTGTACCCACTATAAAGATAGGGGTTTTAATGACACAGTAAAAAAAGCGTCGTTTTTCCATTCATGACACTTATTTACTATCGTTATATACTCATTCGTGTCATTTTAAACGTGTCATTGTTAACTAGCGTTGACAAAAAAATGTCATCATTGACGTTCGATTTGGGTTTTTTCTGTCACTTATATGATATTTGCGACACTTTTTTTGTGTCGCAGAGATTTATGTTCAGTGACTTGAAATTAGAGTCAATATAAGTGAAGTCATAATATTTATTGTGTTACAAATATTTTGTATCATTAAATTTACTATAAGAACACAATTTTCAGTGTCATATATTGACTATATCTTACTTTTTTGTTTTCTGTCAATAAATAACAATTAACGACAATTACGATATACATCAACCCTATCATTATTAACCAAATAGTACGAGCAAAGTCATCATAAATTGCAAAATATTCGGTATATTAATAATGAAGCGTCAATTTACATTGCGAAGTAAATATTTGTCCTTATTATATAACCACTCCTCATATACAATGAAATAAATGGGAACTTAAACTTAACAAAGTACAATTTGACAAATAAATGACAAATCTATCGTGTCATGCTTCTATGCTCGAGGGTTACATCAAAAACCTGAAATATCGATACAAATTAAATATTGATCACAAACTTAGATGACATCAAGAAAGTTTACAAATGAACTCTCAAAACTTACTAATATCAACCAAATGCCTCGTAAATTAACACGTAAATATGAAGTCCAAAAAATGGTAAAAATGAGTTTCCAATGAAGCAAATGTTCATGCAACTATGTATTTGGAGGTCATACATGTACCAACCCTAGGCTAAATCACACACAATGTACTTTTATAAGTCAATCACACGTGAGAATCCATCATACGCATGTCAACAACAACTTTCATCTCATACCACATACATGTTACAAAAACCAATCCAGCTGGTCATGTACAACATTTAGTTTCAAGAACTACTTTTTCTTTGAATCCATACATATAGATGGGGGGGCAGGGGGAGGACGACCCTTTTGCCAATAACACGTTTATTAATAATGTCTTCATAGTACAACATCATTTACCAAAATATATGCAATATAATCATTATGCAAAACAGGGGTGGAAGACAAGCTTTCTAATGTGGGGAGGGGGGAGGGGGATAGCACGACTACGTTGTGATAACATATTCATTAAGAATGTCTTTATCCTACAACATCATTTATAAAAGATACGCAAAATAATCTATATGCAAAACAGAGGGTGGGGGTGGTATTTCACATGGCAAAAAAGTCAACCACATAGAGAAGCTTTTACATTTTAGGTCATTTTATGAAATTTTCTCCAAAGAACCCTAACCTTCGTTAAATCCAAATGAAGAACCTTTTGGTTCTATAAACCACCCACTCACATCTACTAACTAAATAAACTCAACAGGATAAGTTGGAATTTAAATTTTATTCGATAAATAACGAAACAAAAAATGAAACTCATGCTCTTCTTAGGGATGATCCCGGTCTGGTTTTGGCAAAAAAACTACAAACTAAACCAACTCATACGGTCTACAATAGGTCTAAACATTAAAAAAAAAAACTAATTTTTCTGTTTTGGTTGAGTCTTGGGTTTTTTTTTTTTTTTTTTTGTGTTTCTCTAATATCCTAGTTTTTGGAGGAGATAGAATATATCATCATGAAGTGAACACTGGCTATCATTGACTAACAAGACAACTATTAGACGAATGATCTCAAGTACACATATTGATCTAAAGTAGCATTGTATAAGTTTAATGAACAACATCCCTAGAAAAGTACAAACGTTATTTCTTACGTTCCTACACTAGTAATTTCACTCATTATAACTTAGTGTCAGACATATCTATATGGCTCACTTACACTCAATCCATCAAAACAAATAAAAGTCATCCTTCCAACAATTCCTACAATAGAAGGTGAGTATTTCTATTAGTTCATGGCATATCGTGTCAGAAGTAAAAATTAAATAGAATATCCTATAAATCTTATCATTTAGACCCCTTTCAGTCTATCCACTGCAACAAAATGAGTATGTATGCACAAAGATATTATGTTACTCTAAAAAGGTAATTTATATGAATATTGTTTTTAAAAAAAAGTTAACAAAAATAACCAAACAAGTTGAATGAATGACTACCATAGGTATAGGATAGTCAAAACAATCTAAAACTTATTCTAGTTCTACCCAATCATACTAAATTTGCAAGAAATGATTGTTTATACATATAACATTTCATCATATCATAAGAGGGCTTACAGTAAACCATTCTCGACCTAGGAAATTTGATGTAAACATAAAGAACCTGAAAATAGAAAATGATTATACTGTGAACACAACAGACGTCACTCATAGGTAAGGCAACTATTTATCAAATGCAAACAAATTTCTATGGCAAACTACTGCATCAAATAAAAGAGACGTTACAAGAAAGGTGTCTTAATCTTTTCATTGTATAAGTATTGTAGAAAATAACACTTAAACTTATCAAAATTTAGAAAAAAGACTACTATCAACGAAATGCCTTCGTATTAATGCATAAGTATAAACTAAGAAAAAAGACGAGAAAGTGAGTTTCCAAAAACTGTAAACTATTTTATAATGTCCAAGGGTGAAGTTCTGCCATACTTGTACCAACCATGCATCCATCACAAACAATTGAAAATGGGGAGGAGTATGCATAACGACTCATTTCATAGTAAAAGATTTATCAACTATTTCATTATATTCCAACATGATTTATCAAAGACACACATCTAAACAATCTATCCACACAACTAAAGTTTCAGAAAGAATGTTTTATAAATATTACCTTTCACCAAAATATAAGAGGGCTTATGGTTCAACATTCTCAATCTAAGATGAATGTCACCACGAAGAACCTAAAAAGAAAATATTGTAAGACAAACTTACTCAGACGACAATCACATACATGCCATGTAGAAGTATATACTTTGAAGACAATTTACGTCATTCAAGCAAACTCAAGTTAAAGTTCGCAAACAAGTTTCAAAGAAAACTTTGAATTTGAAAACAACATAGAAAGTTCAAGAAATAAAATGTATCTAATTTATGATTACTTGATGACCAAAACATACATTATGAATAGGCCCAAGTAAGAAATAACAAATCACACAGGTTCCAGACATATACATAACCTACAAAAGTTAATTTGTAATAGTATATAGAGAAGAAACCAAAAACGGCTAACACATAATAATGGAGGGGGGTAAAACTACCCCTTCCACAATACGCGAAATACACATTTTTCAATCATTTCTAAAGTAGAATAACATGAAAAGTGTAACACATACATATTGACCACCATTAAACCGGATCCATCACAAAAAAAAAAAATCTTCCATTCAAAAATTCCTATATTAAACTGTGAGTAAATATGCATAAATGAACTTTCAAAATTTAGCAAAAAATACCAAAAGTACCCCATTGTACGCGAAGAACACATGACGTAAGAGAACATACCTTAAGGTTTTTCTATCCCTTGCCAAAAAAGAGAGAAATCTAATTTTACTTCAATTAGAAGTGCAACACATGTAACTCAAAGTGACACTTTAACCCTCAAAACAAACTAAAGAGATAACCAACCAACTTCTTCGTTGTTTCTTAGGTACCCAGTCAGATAAATAATTCCTAAAAAAGTTCGCATAACAAAATTCCTACAAAAGTAGTTTGCACAACAAGAATTCCTCAAAAGGTATTGGAAGCATGAAATGATTTTTATCAATATTTTCCAACAATATAAATAGTACTTTACATAACAACAATATATGCTAGAAAATAAAGAAAATAGCACAAGCAGAGTTCAAGAAAGACATTATCCTCAATGAAAAACCAGCTAGCAGCAATAATAAAAACCTACAACCATGGCTAACCTCAACTATTGATGATTATCCAACAAGCACAGCAACAAGCAAGAAATAAGGACATGATCCAAAACTAAAAGAAAAAACTTACTCGAGAGTATAGGAGGGCTTGTCATTTTGCTCATCCAATGCAATTAAAAGTTCAACTAGTAAAAGAATGCAAAAGAGAAAGTGCATCAAAATTCGAATGCATGGATAAAGAGAGAATTTCCTAGAAAAAGAAAAACAGAGAGCCAAGAAGCAGAGAAATGGTGATAAACAACCTTTGATCAGAGCATCTACAATGTCATTAGTCTCCAAATATTCAAATCTATGTTTCGGTAGAGATGTGGAAACTACTTACCTAGATCAAAGACCACAATTTTTTTATTAAAAAAGTCACGTGATTGAATTAATACCAACTTTTTAAGATCTAAACAACAATAAAGTTTAGGTATTACGATATATGTCAAATATCTTAACAAACACGGTGGAATTATACAAAAAAAAATAGATATACCTAGATTATACATGAAAATCAAGCCTAAACACCCATTTTTTTCTCTTACACTATTTTGCTTAAATAATTTTTATTCACCTCAAAATCACCGCAACCATAAATTTTAAACCAAATTAACATACCTAGATTTGTCCATTGAACAAGAAAAAAAAAGGGAGGAACATGGTTGTATGAGAATTACAAATTCATTTGCCTATTTTCTAGGGGAAAGAAGAAATGCAACTACAAGCAATGACAAAATAAAACTACTTTACTAATTATTCATAAAGGAAAATAACTATTTGTTCTTATTTTTGTACAAGATTACTATGCAACTATTAAACAACAGTAGCCTAACTTAAGCCAACATATATCGTTACTCAAAGAAACATTTTCTTGTTTCTTTAGGAATTTCAATATAAGAGAAGTAGCAATACTAGATGGTCAAATAAAACTATCGCTTTGTATGCTTGATTCTTATCCACTTCGAAATGGCATGAACTTGAGAAAAATGATAGATAAATCCAGTAACGTACATATAGTTAACAAAGTTCGAAATAGATTTCCAAAAATACACACACAAGCTATTACAATACAATAAAATTTTCTTATATTGTAAGTAATACATATATCAATGCTTCATTTTTAACATTGTAGTGAAGCTAAGCAGATTTAACCAAAAAAAAAAGAAGAAAAATGATCAATATCAAAATCAAATCTATTTACAAGTTTCTTAAACTAGAAAAAAAAAACTCACTAAAACCCACAACCCAGTCAATGGGAACCATAAATAACTAAGCTATAATTATCATAACGACAGGATAGTCATAATATTTCAATACTAAATTTAATCCAATACTTTAAAATAAAATATAAATTTGGATAAACGCCTTATAAATATTACCTTGTATTTGTTATTAATGTTGTCATAAAGTCCATTTTGTGTTAGATGCATCTTCTCCCCTTGTCGATCTTCTTAAACTTAGCAAAACATGTGCAATGCTATCTTCTTATTTTCTCTCTAACACCATGAGAATCAAAATTTAAAATTACACATGAAACTTCAACCTAACAAAAAAAACCTATGGAACAAAATAAAAATTGAGCATAAAAAAATTATGTATAAATAAAGTTTAATAATAGTTGATCTATTGCATTAGGCAACAAAAAGATTGAAGTTCTGATACATTAATAACACTAGCCAAAAGAAGCAAAATGTATTCAATACTAATCAACAAACTATAAAAAATTTATCAACCCAAGTTTGTAAAGCTTATCAAAGCAAAGATAAAAGACTAATGTAATTTAATTCAGCACTTTACAACAAACTAAAGTTTCAAGTTTATACACACACACACACACATATATATATAGTTTATTTATGCTATGACTAGCATGCAATTATAATACAACTCAATATAAACCATAAACAAACTTATCAACCCATGTTTGTAAGCTTATCAAAACTAAGAAAAACAGACTAAAAGAACTAAAATTGTTTAAGTCAATCTTTAATTATCAAAAGAAACTTATGAAACAACCACAACATTTGTCAAAGTAATAAAACCTAATACTAAACGCATATAAACATATCAGCTAAACACTATAAAATGTTTTAAGGCATATTTTTCTCTACATATCATCAAAGTTAAAAAAATCCCACCATTTATTTTTCGTTCACTTTTTCTCAAAGTTTCCTCCCATAGCCATGGAATCTCCCTTGGCCTTGATTTTTTAATTCAAACAAATAAAAATCAAAGAAAAATCAACCAAATACTTCATTGAGGCATTTCATCAAACACATTGTAAGCTACGAAAAGCTTCATCACATAACCAACTATGGAAAACAAAATGTAGATTTCCATTAGGAAGATGATCATAAACCAAAAGTTTTTCTTCTTTAGTAGCAAGAAACTTTTCTTCTTAGAATACAAAAAATGATTTGTGAGTTCCTTTTTGAAAAATTGAAGAAAAATTCAAAGACATGTAAAAGAGAGATTAAATGTATATACAAAATGGGTACCTATTAGATTTCGTACAAGCATCCAAGCATCCAAACTGGTTTAGTGACGATTAAAGATGGACGAGAACAACAAATTTGGTGTTCGTGAGTGAGTAGTAGTCAATAAAGAAGAGAAGAAATGATCGGACGGGAGGGAAAAACGACAGTGACGGTGGAGGTCAATGACTACATCGTGCCTGAGGGGAGAGGTGATCAAACTCGTGGAGTGAAGGAAGTTGTCGAGCGGTAAAGAAATCAAATAGCGGGATTTCAAGATGAGGTTTTTGAATAACGGGATCCTTTTTTTATTTATCGTGAAAGGTTTAAAGAAAATAATTATGGAAAAAGATGACACATTTTTTGCGTCGTTGTTTCGTGACACAAAAAATGTGTCAAGAAATTTCGAAAATCAAAAAAGTTTTTCAATTGCCCCTAAAAACGTAAAATTTTGCAATATAAGACACTTTTTTCCATCCAATTGGTTTTGCATTGTTCACTTGTATCATTAAATGTCCAAATTCTTGTAGTGATAGTATTTACTATAACTAGAGGTGGTTATATAGTCTGGCATAATCCTCGCCTCAAACTGCCCTTAGGTTATTACTTAAACATAATACATCTTTATGTCAACCACATGTATGTTTAAGTTACAAAAGTAACCTCGTATCTTAGTTTATTGGATTTAGTTAATGCAATTTAAATGTCAAATAATATAACACCTTATTTTATTAAATACAATTGTGTGTACAAAAATTTACAAACTACGAGAACCATGAGATTTAGGGCACTGACTCCAACAACCTCCCACTTGTCCTAAAGCTAGTAGGGTGCACAATGCAAATAACAAAATAAAGTACACAATACAATAAACTACGACATAAACTATACCCAATAACATCTCCAACTTTCCCTATATTACATGATGCAAGTCCCGTAGACCCAGACTCTCCATGTCAACTTGAAAAACTTGGATTATATGATACATGTATTCTCAAGCGATCTTCGTAAAAATCATGTCTCCTTGTTGCACAATCTCCTGTATCATATGATATTTGCATTATCTATGCTTTCCTCTTTTATAGCTTCTAGGCTCCTTGCGATTTGCCACAATACTAATATTATCACAATAAAAGGTGATGGACATTAACATGTTAGGAACAACTTTCAAGTCTATTAAAAGCTTTCTGAGCTAAACAACTTCTTTAGCATTTTCATAAGCAACTACATCATGTCTCCATAGTAGAGTAAAAAATACAGGCTTACTTTGTGCTACGTCAGAACAACCTCTTTGTTAAGAGTGAGCACTGAACCTAATGTAGATTTCCTAAAATTCGTATTAGTCTGAAAATCAAAGTTAGTGTATCCTTTAACAATCAAACTGTTAGCTCCAAACACAAGCATGTAGCACCTTGTTCTCCTAAGATACTTGAGGATGGTCTTAACTCCAGTTCAGTGATCAAATCCTAGATTTGATTGATATCTACTAACTATCCCAACTGCTTAATAAATGTTAGGCTTTGCACACAACATAACATACATAAGACTGCCCATAGTCGATGCTTAGGAAATCCATCTCATTTCCTCAGCCTCTTAAAGAGTCTGGACACTGTTCCTTAGTCAATACAATTTCAAGCCTGAAAGGTAATAAACACTTCTTGGAATTGTGCATCGAATACCTAACAAGTACCACCTCAGTAGTTTTATTAAAAAGCTCATTCAACACGACTTTATTATGTAGATTATGCTTCCTTATGTGGTCCTCTTCCAAAAATGTAGTATTTGTTGATACAAATACTTTATTTTTATTTAGTATCCAAGAACTAACCATCTTTTGTTTCCTTGGGATAACCTACAAATAGGCATATTTGAACGCGGTTCCAAAGTCAAGCACATGTGCTAAATAACCTCAAACTACCTTTACGACCTCTCCAAATTTCCAAAGGAGTTCCAAAAACACTTTTAGATGGAACATTGTTCGAAAGATGCACTATAGTCATAATCTACATAACCGTAAAACGAGTCAGTTAATTGAGCATAACTCATCATAGACCATACTTTGTTCAATAGGGTTTTATTTTCCATTTCTGAGACGCAATTTTGTTGAGGTGTATCAGGTGTCAAGAGTTGGGATGTGATTCTGTTGGGATTTATGCCCAAAAACCTTGCAATTTATTATTTGATGAATTATTAATTATGCAATATTGATTTATCTATTAACAAACAAAACCTAAGGTTATTACATTAAGTTTTGAACATGTATGTAGTTGACATACAAGTGAATCATGTTCATGAAATATCCTAAAGATCTATAGTATATGGACAAGGTGTTGGGACTGGTGTCATAAATCCCTTGCGTTCTTGTAGTTTGTAATGTTGTATATACAAGTTATCTATTTAATAAAATAATTATTTATTTTATTTATTTTATTTATTTTCATTAACTAAATCTAATAAACTAAGATCCATGATTATCTATGTAAACTTATACATGTATGTAGTTGACATACAAAGTTGGATTATGTTTAAGAATAACAAAAAAAGGTTTGTACTGTAGAGGTAAAGTTGGGTGCCTTATCCTGGTGACATTACGGATATCACCCGCTTTGCAATTTGTAATTGTTAAAGTAATAGTTGTAAAGTGTTACAAATGATCTAATCCTAATCATTCACGTGCAGATATGTGAGTAGGGGTATCCAATGCAAAGACTTTGTATAATACTTGACCACAAAATGAATAGTCTCTGTTTATAACACCATTACAAAAAGAGACTTATATTTCATCAGGATGACCATATGTGACTTGACCTTAATCTTGAGTGAGTTGTGAACTTTTATCTATAAGGGTGATCCTTTAACCTACATGGGTGAAGTGGCCAGATTTGGCGACTCAATATGCATACCAGTTTGGGGATTCATCTAATTGGGGAGTTGGTAACAAACTACACAAGAAGAAATTCCTTGTAGTTAGGGTAAGTTGATAAATTGATCCCTTAAGGACTAATTCTGGGTCTTGAACAATATGGTTTCACACCCTCTTCTAGTTGAGAAGGGTTCATTTATAGTTGGACTATGACTAATTGTTCATTAGATGAATAAGTGGTACTTAAGGAGTAAGATGTGACTACAAGAGTAAAACGGTAATTTTTATCACGTTGTACTGACAAGCAGTTTGTGAAAGGTCAATGCCCTGTTGATTGGATATATCCAATGAGAACTGAAATATTTCTACATTGCGATTTACTAAATCTGCATAGGTAAATTGATCCCATCTATGTGAGATTTACAATATCTCTCTCTTTTCTTCATCTTCATTCTTTGCAATTCTCTGAAAAAGAACTATCATTCCTCTTTCACAAATATTAACCAAAGAAGCCCAAAACTCTCATTGATTCTCACCTTGAGAATAACAAAATAATTTTTTGTGGTGGTGTTCATTTTGGAGCCATTGCTACTGTTCTTGAATTGTTTGTGTCCGTTAACAAGTGTAGGTGAGAAGCATAGAAGAGATTGTGATCATTCACTGGATAGGAGGTGAGGAGAAGGATGCTTCAAAGGTTAGGATTTGTTGGGTTTTATGTCCTAAAACACGTAGATAGTAAATCTAATTCGTTGACCGTTATGAATTAAGATTCATAATTGTAATTTTAATAAGTGTTATTGATTATTTTATTAATTTTGTGTTATTAACCTTAATCCAATAAACTAACATCCTAAGTTGTTTTATGAGTCTTGAACCATATGTGGAGACATACAGGGGTTAGCTTAAAGGGTCTATAACATATGGATAAGCTGGATATTTTATCCCGGTAACACTATGGATACCACCCACTTTGTATTTAATACAAACACAATGATTCAACGAATTCGTGTAGGTGACACGTGAGTGGGGGTATCCTATGTAATGAGTTTGCATAAAACTAGACCACAAAATAGTAACCACTAGATATAACTTCGTTGACTAGTTAGATTTCTATTTCATTAGGATGACCTAAGTAACTTAGTCTTAATCATGACTTTATTCTGAACTTTTATTTGCCAGAGATTATCCTATAATTTTGACGTGAATTCAACCATAAAACCTTTGCATGTGCTCGAAGAACCAATTACAAGAAGCAAGGTAAAGAAGGTTCATGAGATTTTCAAAATACACCTTCAAAAGCTAGTAGATTCACATCAAGCGACAAATAATTTTGAGCCAAAAAATATATATAATTTTAGTTCAATGAGTCAAAATGTGAATGGTTACAGATGGAACAAAAAGAGTTCAATAGTTTGAAAGATGGCACGGAGGATAAAAAAAGTGTGCAGATTTTGTGCATAAGATGTTGTCAATTGTGCACTGCATGGGAAAATGTGATGTCAAACCATATCAAATGCGCAAATCAATTTTGCCGCCTTCTAGAGGAGTTATTTAAAGCATTTTGAAGACTTTCTACATTTTTAGTTTTTCAATTTGACTTGTAATTTAGTATGCAATCTCATTTTAAGTTCCTAGGTCTTATTTTCTTCAATTTGCATTTAAGTCTAATTTAAATGCCTTTTGAGCTTCCACCTCATGCACGACCATTTAGCCTATAAAATGGCTTGTAATGCTCTTAGAAATTCAAAATATCAATATTAAAAAATTTGTGCTTATTCAACTCTTTTGGTGTTGTGTTTTCTTTTCAAATCTTGCTTTGGATTTTATGTTAAAATCAATTCATTAGAGTAGTCTTGATCAAGCTAATTCTTAAGTGAGTTCTCTTATGATCTAAGAGTGATCATCATAGATTCTAGGTTTGATCTAAGTTAGCTTTCTTTGTGAGTTTCTGCAAGGATCCTAGAAAGACCTCTAGCTTTGCTAACAAACATAGCGGCCACTTATCATTTGGTATAAGAGCATTTGGTCATCATCCTTGGTTGGCTCTTAAGGTGAACTTATCTTTACTTGTTTCAATTTATTTTTGTTACCAAATTTTTTGTTTTCATGTAATACAAGATATACTACAACTTGTATTGAAATATTCTTGAAATTTACTTTTGGATCATTAAAAAAAGAAAAAAAAAGTAGCAAAAAGAACAAAAAAAAAAATAAGTAGAAAAAAATTAGAAGATACAAAGCACATTTTGATATATTTCTTGTCATTAGATTTTATTTTGTTCAAACTTTTATGTTGTGGATCCTAAAGCTTGACTTCTTCTTTAGTTTTAGTTTGTGAGAGTTGTTCATTTGAATTGGTTTACATCAAACTTTTGTAAGATTGCACCAAAAAAATAAATTAAGCCAACCCTTACATCCTTGACCTAGTACCAAAAGCCTACCCTTGAGTGATAAACATGAGTGTCCTTAAGTGAAATTGGTGAGAAGTGTGGTGAGGTCCCTTTATTATTAACTTGAAGATGTCACAGGGCGAAGGAATACCACAAGTACAAGATCCTAATATGACTATTCTTCAAGCCATTCAAGGCATGATGGAAATGATGAGCGAAGATAGGCAAGAAATGAGGACATAACAACAAAGAGAAGAACAAGCATCGCAAGAAGATGATGGAGTGATTGATTTAGTTGAACATGAAAGACAAGTTGGAGGAAGGAAAAACGTGAGAGGAAGAGGAAGAAATAATTTTATGCAACCATGAAGAGTCGAAAGAATTCATGAAGATAGAGATAATGGAATTAAGCTAAAAAACCCTTTAGTACAACGGTGGATGCAGAGGCATACTTGGAATGGGAAAGAAAGATAGAACATGTGTTTGATTGCAACACATTGAGTGACAATAAAAAGATGAAACTTGCCATTGCCAAGTTCACTAGCCATGCCGGAAATTAGTATCAACATCTCAAATCTGAAATAAGAAGAAAATAGGAAAATCTCATCGAAACGTAGGAAGAACTTAAAGATGCTATGAGAAAGAGGTATGTTCCAAAAAATTATAAAAGAGATTTGAAAATTAAATTGTAAGCTTTGAGGCAGGGAACAAAAAGTGTGGCTGAATATTATCAAGAGATGGAAACTTTGATGGAAAGAGCAAAAATTTGAGAAGAAGAAGAAGAAGAAGACACCATGTCTCGATTTCTTGGAAGTTTGAATCAAGAAATCGCTCATCTCGTTGATAGAAATCCACATCTTTACTTGGAAGATATGTATCATTATGCAATCAAAATTGAAGAAAAATTGAGAGAAGAAAAAGAGCATTCCAAGGGTACACTTCTAAAGCTAATACTTTTTCAAACTAATGTTTGCAACAATAATGGTTTTATAAATAGCAGTGAAACAAAAGGGAAGTTTGTGGTTGCCAAGAGAGTGGAGGTCGAGAGCTCCAACGGTAAAAAGATTGAAGCTACAAAGGAGGTAAAGGAGAAGTCTAGTTCCAGTCAATGTTGTAAGTGCAAAGAGTTTGGACATATGAGCAAAGATTGTGTTAATAAAAAAGTCATGGTGATAAGAAATGGGATAATTGATTCGGAAGACGAATGTGATGAGCATGATGCACAACTTGAGGAAAAATTTGATGCACATGATCAAGAGTACATTGAAGGAGGTAACTCCATATCCTTAGTTCCAAAAAGAGTACTTAACGTACAAATCAAGGAAAAAAATAGTCGAAGATCTAAGGGAGAACCTTTTTCACACAAGATGCTTGATTGAAGAAACTCCATGTAGCTTGGTAATTAATAGTGCAAGTTGCACTAATGTGGTAAGTATTTTTCTTCTAAAGACTCCAACTTACTACGCGTCCACATCCAAAACCATCAAGCTTCAATGGTTGACAAACAAAGGTGAACTTAAGGTAAACTCCCTAGTTCTTATTTCTTTTACTTTGGAAAGATATAAAGATGAAGTCCTTTGTGATGTAGTACCAATGCATGCGGGTGATATACTATTGGGTCGACCTTGGCAATATGATAGGGAAGTCACATACAATGGGTTGCTCAATAAATACACATTTACTTCGAATGGGAAGAAATTTACTTTGCTTCCATTGTCTCCATTTGAAGTCCAATGTGATCAATTGAAATTAGAAAAGAAAAGAATTTGAAGATGAAGAGAGGAGAGAAGACAATAAATTTAAAGAAAGAGAGAATAGTGAAAAAAAAATAGAGAAAAGTAAGGGGCAAAAGGTGAGTGAAAATCAAGAGAGAAAAAAGAGTGATTTTGAGTGAAAAAGAAAGAATGTGAGCTTGGTTATAAGAAAAAGGGAAGTGAGAAATTTGTTTTCAAATGAAGCACCAAACTTTGTACTTGTGTGCAAAGGAATGTGCTTAGTGGCTGAACCTAACTCTAATCATGTTTTGTCTAGTGCTTTTAAGTCTCTTTTGCAGGAATGTAATGACATGTTTCCACATGAAGATGCACCAACGGGTCTACCTTCTTTAAGAGGAATTAAGCATCAAATTGACTTCATACCTGGGACAACTTTTCCAAATATGGAAGCCTATAGAGCCAATCCAACTAAGGCCAAAGAGATTCAAAGGCAAGTAGAAGAACTCATGGACAAAGGTTGTTGTGAGGAAAAACATGAGTCCTTGTTCTGTTCCGGTGATTTTGGTACCCAAGAAAGCTGGAACATGGAGGATGTGTGTTGATAGTCGAGCCATCAACAAAATAATGGTAAAGTATCGACATCCTATTCCTAGATTAGATGATATGTTAGATGAATTACATGGTGCGAATTTATTTTCAAAAATTGATCTTAAAAGTGGTTATCATCCAATTCAAATGCACGTGGAAGATGAGTGGAAAACGACTTTCAAAATAAAATTTGGTCTTTATGAGTGACTTTTTTTGCCATTTGGTCTTACCAATGCACCAAGCACTTTTATGACCCTAATGAATCATGTTTCGAGAGAATACATTGAAATTTTTGTTGTTGTATACTTTGATAATGTTCTTGTTTACTCAAAAAGTTTGGTTGAACATATTTTACATGTCAAGACAATTTCGCTTAAACTTAGAAAAGAAAAGCTTTATGCCAACTTTAAAAAGTGTAGTTTTTGTCTAGAACAAACCAACTTCTTAGGGTTCATTGTTGGAAATGATGGGGTTAAAGTTGATGAAGAAAAGGTAAAGGCTATTCGAGAGTGGCCAACACCAACCAATGCAACTGCGGTGAGATCTTTTTATGGCTTGGCTAGTTTTTATAGAAGGTTTATTAGAATTTCAGTAGCATAGCCTCACCCTTAAATGAACTTGTGAAACAAAATGTGAAATTTGAATGGAAAGAAAAACAAGAAAATGCATTCAATGAATTAAAATATAAATTGACAAATGCAACTTATCTTGCTTTGCCTAACTTTGACAAATCTTTTGAGATTGAATGTGACACAAGTGGGATGGGGATTGGAGCTGTTTTAATGCAAAAAAGAAGCCAATCATGTTCTCTAGTGAGAAGTTAAATGGAGCACAACTTAGCTACCCAACATATGACAAGGAATTACATGCACTTATAAGGGCTTTGCAAGTTTAGCAACATTACTTGTGACCAAAAGAATTTATCATCCACACGGACCATGAAAGCTTGAAGCACCTCAAAGGCTAAACCAAGTTAAACAAGAAGCATGCTAAATGGGTAGAGTTCATTGAGACATTTCCATATGTCATTCACTACAAGAAAGGTAAAGACAATGTGGTGGTCGATGCATTGTCAAGAAGGTATGCATTGTTTTTATCACACCCTCTCCCAGACTCTCTACTCTTAGCCTAGGAGACGGCGTGAAGCCAGTAAGTCTCGTTTCTACCTTAACAATTCTTATTGACCATCTAATCACTGACTAACTACTCATCATAAACAAATAAAATAGAGCGGCGGAACTATCATATGCAGCAGAAAACTAAAACACAACTACAAAAAGTGAAAACCTATAATTTTCTTATACACCCAGCTCACTGTCTAAACATTTTACAAACCAAAAACAACATACATGACCAGAGTCTAAACAAACAACAAAACCAAAATTTCTATATATTAGACAGGCAGTTGTAGATCAGGTTTGGGGATCACGATCTCTACCTGAAAGTGGAAAAATATTTTAAAAGAATGAGATAATGTCCAGTAAGTGATGTTTAATGAACAACATATTTAAAAATACATAGACATCATAGCTTGGTAGTCATAAGTATCATAAACTTTGTAAATACGTAAATTCATGCTGGAAAAATCACATCATAAACTCGGTAAATTAATATGTCTGTAAACTTTCATTAAATCATGAAAACTCTTTCAGGAAACACTGTTTCTAAAAACATGATAAAGCAATGTGTATCAACTAAACGATGCAGTAGTGGAAAAAATCTGACACTAACAACGTCTTTGCCATAGTGGAGTAATCTCAACACTAACGACAACTATAACTACGCAGGGTGGGATAAGAAAAAATAGCATCTTCGCCGTGGTTGAGCTAGCTCAATACACACGACAGTATCCTACGTTATAGTGGGGCGAGCATCAATAACGTCTTTGTCGTAGTAGGGCGAATCCAGCACTATTGACAGTGAATCTATGTTGCAATTGGGCCAACACCTGCAGCGTCTTTGCCATGGTGGAGTAACCTCAACACCATGACAGTGTATAACTACGAAGTACCAAAGCCACCTCCCATAACGTCTTTGCCATGGTGGGACGAACCCAGCACTCATGACAGCACATACCCTAGTGTGCACACTTAGTATAGTAGCCTCGGACTCAATCATGGATACAAATGCTCTATATAAAAATATATCGTAAAACGTGTAAATATCATGTCAATCATCTCAAATAGTTCATCAAACTCTTCATGAATTTTATAATACTGAAAACATGCTGAGAATCTCTTTAAAACATGGTAAATCATGGTATCTCAAATTTTACTGAACTTTCGTAAAACGTGTAAATCGTCTCGGCACTCATTGCAATCAAACACGGATAATAATGCATAAAAATCAATAAAATATACTCAATAAACATAATTAGGGCCAAAGGTTTCATAAACATGCTTAAATTTCAATTTGGCACTTTGCCTCGTAAAACGTGCAAAAATAATAATAAAATATTCAAATACCCAAAAATGCCACTTAATGCATGAATCATGAATCAAATAATTTACCATAAGAAAGTATGCTTAATATCATGAAGAATATGATTTTTCTGAATTTTTCTGAATTTAACACTCGTAAAATGTGTCATTCTGATATTATTTTAATAATAATATAATATTATTAAAATAAAAAATCACTTACAAACTTGTCAGATCATCCTTGGTTCGTAAATTTTTTTCGATAGTTAATTCTCCTGCAAAATTATCCAAAACCGACACATAAAATTAATCGGTTCGGTTCTCAAGAAAATTCGAATTTTCTTTAATTTTTAAATTTTTCCCTTATTTAGCTTCTTAAATAAGGATAAAATGGGCATTTATCAATAATTATTCAAACCAAGTTCTATAGATTAGGCATTGTGTCTTTCGAGCTTCTATGACTGACAAATTATTACATACATTTAATGACAGGCTTTTATTAACGGTCAGAAATTACACTTCATCTTCAACCTTCAATTTTTCTCAGATTTTTTTTCAATTTTCCAGCCACAACTCCGGCGACACTCCGGCAATAAAATTCTCTTTTCATAGCCAAAATTGGACGTTCTAACTATTACCAATAAATTACCCATAACTTAAACTACATTACCTCAAATTTTGGTCGTCAAATTCCCTTTGAATGCCTCGAATTTAGCTCTGAAACTTTACTTCCTCTGTTTTCCCGCGAGCTTGAACAATAAAATTCAAACTTCAAATTCTCTTTCTACGATTAAAATTAATCAAATTTCTTTTACAAAACTATCAATGAGCTTCTAAATTAGCTTACCTCAAATTTTGAAGCTCTAACTTAGCCTCTAAGCACTTCAATTTCTCAAATTTTTGGACTGTTTTTTCTTCACTGTTTTTCCAACTGTCTAACGGTGCAAAAGTTCTTGGTTTTAAACACATGACTGAGTTGTAAAAAGTTGATAATTCTGAATTTCATGATGCATAATGCAATGTATAGAAGGAAAGAATGTGCATGATTATAATGTCTTTGATAAATGCTTTTTAGAAAAGGAAAATTGTGTATTCCTAAATGTTCTATTCAAGAGTTACTTGTGAATGAGGCTCATGAGGGAGGACTTATGGGGCATTTTGGGAATTTAAAACGTATAGCATGTTGTGTGAACACTTTTATTGGTTGAAAATGAGAAAAGAAGTGTGCAAACAATTTCAAATGTAAGGAAGCTGAGTCTAAGACACAACCACATGGACTTTACAAACCTTTGGATGTTTCTAGTGAACCTTGGATTGACATTACCATAGATTTTGTTCTAGGATTGCCCAAAACTAGAATAGATCATGATAGCATTTTTGTGGTAGTTGATAGATTTAGTAAGATGGCACATTTCGTTCCATGTAACAAAACGGACGATGCTACTAACATAGCTAATCTATTCTTTAGGGAAGTGGTTAGATTGCATAGCATTCCTAAAACCATTGTTAGTGATAGAGATGCAAAGTTTTTAAGTCTCTGGAAAGTTTTGTGGGAAAAATTGGGAAGTAAGCTTTTGTTTTCAACAAGTTGTCACTCACAAACTAATGGACAAAATGAGGTGGTTAATAGAACATGGGGGGCTTTGCTTAAGTCACTAATTTCTAAAAATCTCAAGTCTTAGGAGGATACTCTACCTTTTGTAGAGTTTGCTTACAATAGGGCAATACATATCACCTCTAATTGTTCACCTTTTGAGGTTGTGTATGGCTTTAATCCTCTAATTGTGAATTTAACAATAGAACCTTTGCAAGTGTCCAAAGAACCAATTACAAGAAGCAAGGGAAAGAAGATTCAAGAGATTTTCACACTACACCTTCAAAAGCTAGCAAATTGACATAAAGCGACCAATAATTTTGAGCAAAACATTAAATACAACATTAGTTAAATGAGTCAAGATGAGAATAGATTAATGATGGCACAGGAAAAGTTCAATAGTTCGAAAGATGGCACAGAGGACAAAAAAAGTGTGCAGATTTTGTGAAGAAGATGTTGTCAATTGTGCATTGCATAGGAAAACGTGATGTCAAACCATAACAAATGTGCACATCAATGTTGCTGCGTTCTAGATGAGTTATTTAAGCCATTCTGAAGACTTTCGACTTTTTTTAGTTTTTCAATTTGACTTGCAATTTAGTATGCATTGTCGTTTTAAGTTCCTAGGTCTTATTTTCTTCAATTTGCATTTAAGTGTATTTAAATGCCTTTTGAGCTTCCACCCCATGCGCGTTTAGCCTATAAAATGGCTTGTAATGCGCTTATAAATTCATAATATCAATATTAAAAACCTTGTGCTTATTCAACCCTTTTGGTGTTGTGCTTTCTTTCCAAATTTTCCTTTAGATTTGAGGTTAAAATCAATTCATTGGATTAGTCTTGATCAAGCTAATTCTGGAGTGAGTTGTGTTAGGATCTAAGAGTGACTATTATAGATTTTAGGTTTGATCTAAGTTAGTTTTCTTTGTGAGTTTTTGTAAGGATCCTAGAAGGATCTAGAAGGGCACTTACCAGATTTGTACGGTTGAGAGTGACTAGATTGCTGACTCAATAAGCCTACCATTTTAGGGACAAGATCGAGTGGGGAGCTGGAAACATAATCACACAAGATGGAATTCACTCATTTCCAACTTTAGGGTAAGTAGATAAGTGTTCCTTTAAATGGTGTCTCTAGGACTTGAACAAAAGACCCTATCCTCTCTATAACACAAGAAGAGTTTTTGTTTATTGGTTGGACTATAAATATGTTGTTCATTAAATGAGCATTGATATTTAAAGACTTTTCATCTTCAGCGTTTCTCCATATGCATGCAATAAAGTGTATGATTCTTCTGGTGGTCCTCTTGCAAGACCTGTCACACCCCTCTCGATTCACCAACTTAAACCAAGAGCGAGGGTGACAAGCGAGAGAAGTGTCAACATCTCTTGATGGGGTGGCACTTGACGCCTAACACAACTCTCAAACTCACCGCATGATTATTCTCCTTAGCACATAACATACACCAACGCCCTTAAGTTAAGCTTAGCTTAAAGGGAAACTTAGCCTAAACAGTGTGGCAACGATTTAGCAGCTAAAATACTATACAACTTCTCAACACACCGCATACTTCTATTTAAATACTTATAACCCTCACTTAGGAAATTAGATTAAATGATTATTAAATACTACGCGATCAATAACAATATATTGTAGAACTTCATCTTTTATTAATCTTCGAATGATTAATACAACTTAAATAACTAACTTAAACTACAACTAGACACAAGTTGAGTTATAACACGTTTTACAGACTGGCTATGAAGTCCAAACGTACAATGCAAAGGACTGTGCGATGAATAAACAAGAATTTCACGCGACGAAGGCAGACAACAACTTTCGTAGAGCGCCTGGAACTCTTGGCTACCTGAGGAGAAAACAAAACATTTTGAAAACGTAAGCTATGAGGTTTAGTGAGTGACATAAGTTTTAGAAAAACATTTTTAACAAGAAACCATTTTCAACGTGTAAACGCAAACGTGATGTACACCAAAACCTCATAAAACATGTACCCTTTCATTTCTAGGTTGAACACAACTCAACTCGCCCAGGTCCTGAAAGTGGGCACACACTCAATGCTCTCAACCATTTAGGTGGACAACACTTAACACGCTTAAAAGTTGAAATGAACAACCACACTTTTAGTTTTGAACAACAAACAAATTTGAATTCAAGAGACATTGGGAGAAAATAGTCAATTACGACAATAGTTCGCTCGTACGATATTTGGAGGGTGTCGGTGTTGAACGTTGGGCAAGGTGTTACCAATATGAAAGACGCTACGACAACATGACTAACAATGGAATCGATTGTTTTAACTCCATTGATAGTGAAGCTGGAAAACTACCCATCACAACATCGATTAAGCGGTATTGTCGATCTCCAGACTAAAGAATATTTATGTGTATAGTTTCAATGTTTGGAGATACCGTGTTCACATGCTATTACTGCAGCTAGAAAATGCCATATCAATTCATTCACTTTGTGTAGTAAATTGTATAGCATTGAATCATTAATCGTTTCGTACGTGAAATCAATAAACTCGATTAATCATGTTTCTAAATGGAAGAGTCGGATTATACTTAGACTAAAATACTTCCACCAAAAAGGTTTGTCCAAGTTGGTAGAAGAATGGTGAACCGTATATCATCAACTGAACAACGCCTGCATGCTAAGAAGTGTGAACGTTGTGGCCAATCGGGTCACAATAGAAAATGGTGCAATGAACTGCTGAATACTATTGTACCTCGTAATGTCAAAAGACGTACACAGTCACGTCGTCATCGACAATGTATAACTAGTTAGTTGAATATATCCATTCATTTTTTGTTTCTGTCTTCTATACATTCATTAAAATTCAAATTATACAAACAATTCTAT
>JBBPDJ010001181.1:0-44806 GCA_037974625.1 Cucumis cinereus | reverse complement strand
GTGCAAGTCACATAAAACATATCATCATCTTAAATCATTTCTCAAATCTTCATGAAACTCGTAGTACTCAAAATCATACTTAAACGTCATTATAACATGGTAGAAATCTTATAAAAACATTAAACCATCATAACTCATGATTTTGAGAAATCTCGTAAAACGTGCGTAGGCCCTATAGCAGTCAGAACATGCTAAACCATCATGAAAATCATCTAAGTAAACATAAACAGGGCCTAACATATTATACAACATTCTTATTTCGTAAATAGGCATTGCCTCGAAAACGTGTCAATATAATATTATTTATTGAAACTATCGAAAATGCCTTAAAACACCTAAATCATGCTTCAAAAAAGTTACCATGTGAAAGTACATCGAAAAATATGGACAACATGATTTTTCTGAAATTTTCTGAAATTTTTGCAAATTTTCGAAAAACGTGCATTCTGGTAATTATTTTAATATTAAAATATTAAAATAATACTATCACTCACCAACTTGACAGGCTATCCCTGGCTCGTAAATTTTCTCGATCTTCAAATCTCCTAAAATAAATTCAGAATCGACCCTTAAATCACTTGGCACGAAAATCGTGGAAAATCGAATTTTCCTTAATTTTCCTTTTTAAACTAATTCTTTTTCCTAAAATACTATTTATAAATATAATTACATACATACATACATACATACATACATACATACATACATATATATAATATAATTAATAATAATAATAATAATAATAATAATAATAATAATAAAAATAATAAATAAATAAATAAATAAAAGAAATCAACTTCTTCTTCACAGCAACATTCATTTAACCTTCTAGTTTTCCGGCCACTTCATTGACCCAACTTCGGCGAGACAATTCTCTCAATCTACTAAATATATAATTAGAATCTCTAACCTATGCCAAACGATTTCTACATGAGTCTATTTCCTTACCTCAAAAAATTAGCTTGAAACTCCTCGTGGATAACTCGAATTTGCTTATGGAAGTTACCTTGCTCAGTTTTCCGGCAAGCTTAAAACCGAGAATTGTAACTTCGATTTCTTCCCAGATCAAATTAACTAAATTCCTTTTATAGACCTCTAAATTAACTAATAATCTAGCTTACCTCCAAAAATTAGATCTTAATTCGGCCTGTAAACGGAGAATTTAATTTTCAAAGTCTCGGGTCCGTTTTTCGCAATTTCCAACAGCTCGAGCTCTTTTTCTTCAAAATCAGTGGTCTTTTTGGCCAAATTTCTCCAAATTGAGCTGTGCTTCAACTTTCGCTCTCTTTTCTAAGCAATTTAGACACAAATTTCACTCAATTCGGTTAAGAATTGAGCACAAAAATCATCACTTTCCTCCAAGTGTTCAAAAATAACTTTGCCCATAATTTTTTTCTTCAAACTCTCTTTCTCTCGGCCTTCTTCTTCAATTTCCCTTCAATTCAGCCAATATTTAACAAAACCACCTTCTCTTCATCCAATTACAAAAGATTTGAGAGGAATTTAAACAATTTTGCACTTTCTTTATTCTTATCACAAATGATGACACACTTTTTAAAAAATTACATTTTCTTTTGTTTTTGTTTTTTTAAATACTAAAGATAATTACAAAATAAATAATTAAATAAATAATACATCAATTTCAATTTCTTTTTCTTTTTTTTTCCCCTTTTTTCTTTTCTTTTATTGAAACATTATTTTATTTATTTTTAAACAAAACTACAAAATTAAATTTTTACTAATTCTTAAACAAAATTACCCAAACGCCATTATCAAAAAATTACTAAAATACCCTCACATTATTTTATTAATACATTTACATCAAACAACTTAAATCAAAGTCGAGTATTAATCCGTATATGATACATATTAAAACTATAGATTATGAGATGATTTAATATTTGAATATAATTCAAATATGAATTAAATTAAATATAAGATATTTAATTTAGAAATTAATTCATAGTTTAGTTAAAATAGATTTAATTAAATTAAAAGTATAGGTTATATGAGAGATATTCATTTAAATATGATTTAAATGAAATATTTATTAAATGTGGTTAAATGTGATTTAATTATTTTTAATTTTAATTTAATTAATTTTATTTTATTTTATTTCAAATTAAATTAAAAATGAATTAAATTAAAATTAAATAACTTTCAATTTTTCTCTATCCTCCCCTTCGTCATCCTAAAGAAGGGGAAGAGCAGAACTGCTTTGCGTAAGAGTGTGTTTTGTGGAAAACAACCTACGAATTGCAAAAGGTCTGCAGATAAAAAAAACCTCTATGTTTTTTCTCCAAAATTCCTAAAAAAAAAAAAAAAAAAATCCAAATTGGTTCCCACAAGCCAAACCTCAATGATTCAGAGGATAGGAGAGGCACCAACTTGTGTGGCTACAATTTGGAGATTTTGTAGATTTCAGAGACGGCAAGGATAGTAAGTTTCTTTTTTTTGCAATTTTGTTTATAAAAATTATGCTTAGCCTAGATTGTTTCTGTAATTGTTTTTTCAATGTATTAGTATTTTAAATTTTCTCAAATTAAATTTGAGAATGATTCTGTATTTCTTCCGCTGCGATGGATTTTTATCCCATCAAGTCCAAGTGGCACTCTTCACGACCTATATATTTGATGCAAATGTGTCAGAGACATGTTTAGGGTCATGGATGCGCGTTTCTGAGTCAAGAATCCATGAACTACGTGGTGTACGATGAAATTACCAAAGTTAAATCGTTGTAGGTCACTTTATTTCCCAAAGCAAAAACCTAGTATGGGACGTCTTTTGTCATTTATTTTTTGAAAAAACTTAAAAATTCATTCAAATGAGTCCCTTTTTGAATTAGAAATGCATTTTAGGTCGAACTTTAGTCCAATATTCGAAAGTTATAGCACTGGTCGATTTTCGTCCATTTTTGTACCCACGTTAGTCCAACCTCAAGTGGCACTCTTCGCGACCTATATAGTTCATGAAAATGAGTCAGAGACATATTTAGGGTCATGGACGCGCGTTTCTGAGCGATGAATCCCTGAACTACGGAGTGTAGAACGAAAATACAAACGAAAATAGTGGAGGACACTTTGGACCCCAAAGCAGAAACCGAGTCTAGGACATCATTGGTCATTTATTTTTGGGAAAAACGTCAACATACATTCAAATGAGTCCGTTTTATACCTACAAATGCATTTTACACCGAACATTGGTCAATTTTTTCAAAGCTATTGCACTGGTTGATTGATGTCCGTTTTGGTTCGTATATTAGTCCTACCTTAAGTTTCACTCTTCACGACCTATATAGTTAATTCAAACGTGTCAAAGACAGGTTTAGGGTCATGGACACGTGTTTCTAAACCAAGACTTCTTTAACTACAGGGTGTAGGATAAAAATACCATATAGAAATCATTAAAGAACACTTTGGATCCCAAAGCAGAAACTGAGTTTAGAACGTCTTTGGTCATTTATTTTTGGAAAAAAGCTTCATCATTCCTTCAAATGATGAAGTTTGGTTGGACCATAAGCATGTTGTTCATTAGAGGAGCATTGGTATTTAAGGACCAAGAAGTAACTTAGAGGTAAAATGGTAATTTGACCCAGCTGGAGTTACGAACACTTGTGAAGGACTAATTTGATGTTATTGGTCTATATTTGTGGACACAAAAAGATATCTACATTGAGAAGAGTTCAGATGTGAGTCTTTAGTGGAGTGTACACACAGTTAACGAATATTGATTAATGTGATTAATGAGTTTAGCTATTTAATCTCATATCATTGTAGCTTCTGATCTGTAAGTCCATGAGGTCCCCATCCTAACTCTTAATGGGTAATGAAGTTAATATATCTTGGATATAATTTGAAATGTTCAAATTGACTAAGGGAATTAATATAATGTATTGTGATACAGTATAATATAACGTTTATATTTTGATTAAACGTTATAATATAAATTTTAATTTTGGATGTGATTCAAAATTAATTAATGAGAGAATAAAATATTTGAATGAATTCAAATATTGATTTAATGTTAATTAAATTCATATTAAAACTATAGATTAAACTTAATGCGTATATGATACACATTAAAACTATAGGTTATGAGAGTATTTAATATTTAAATATGATTCAAATATAGTTTAATTAAATATAAGATATTTAAATTTAGAAATTAATTAATTAGAGAATTAATTAATAGTTTAGTTTAATTAGATTTAGTTAAATTAGATTTAATTAAATTACTTAAATTAAAACTTTAGGTTATGTGAGAGATATTACTTTAAATATGATTTAACTGAAATATTTATTAAATATGATTTGATTAATTTAATTTAATTTAATTAAAATAATTTGTTAATTTATTAATTAATTAGATTTAATTAAAATTAAATTAAATAACTACCATTGGGAGTTATTATTTTAGAAAACGTGGGATCTCCCACGTTTTCTCAATTTTTCTCTAACCTCCCCTTCTTCAATGAAGAAGGGAAGAGTAGAACTGTTCTGGGAGAGAGACTGTGTAAGTGAGTAACCTACGAATTGTAGAAAGTTTGCAGAGAAAAAACAAGTTCCCTCACTACCATTCCTCTAAATATTCCCAAAAGATTTTTTCTAATTGGTTTCCGCAAGCCAAAACTCAATTATTCAGAGGATAGGAGAAGCTTCAATTGGTGGTGGCTACAATTTGGAGTTTTGTAGAATTTTGAGGCGGCAACGAGAGTAAGTTGATTTTTTTTCCTCCGTAATTTTATTAATAAAAAGCATGCTTAATTAGCCTAGATTGTTCTGTAATTTCTTTTCCAATGTATTGATATTTTAAATTTTTCCAAATTAAAATTGAGAATAATTCTGTATTTCTTCCGCTGCGATGAGTTTTTATCCCATCAAGACGCACGTTTCTGAGTAAAGAATCCCTGAACTACGTGGTGTAAGACGAAAATACCTAAGATAAATCGTTGTAGGTCACTCTGTTCACCAAGAAAGAAACACAGTCTACAACATGATTGATCAATTAATTTTGGGAAAAACTTCAACATTCCTCCAAATGAGCCCATTTTTATACCTAGAAATGCATTTTAGGTTGAACTTTGGTCCATTTTCAAAACGTCCTACCATTGGTCGATTTTCATCCGTTTTGGTCTGCACATTAGTCCTACCTCAAGTTTCACTCTTTGCGACCTATATAGTTCCTGCAAATGTGTCAGAGATATGTTTAGGGTCATGGACACACTTTTTTTAGTCAAGAATCCCTGAACTATGGGGTATAGGACGAAAATATCGAAGGAAAATCATTGCAGGTAACTTTGTTTACCAGAGTAGAAACCAAGTCTATGGCGTGTTTAGTCAATTAGTTTTAAGAAAAACTTCAACATTCCTCCAAATGAACCCTTTTTATACTAGAAATGAATTTAATGTCGAACTTTGGTCCATTTTCCAAAATCTATAACATTGGTTGATTTTCGTCCGTTTTCGTCTGCACGTTAGTGCTACCTGTGTTTCACTGTTCACGACCTATATAGTTCATTCAAACATGTTAGAGACATGTTTAGGGTCATGGACACGTGTTTCTGAGCTAATAATTCCTGAACTACACGGTGTAGGATGAAAATACCAAACGAAAATCGTTGGTGGACACTTTGGATCCCAAAGTAAAAACCTAGTCTGGGATGTCTTTGGTCAATTATTTATGGGAAAATCTTCAACACTCCTTCAAATGAACCCATTTTATACGTAGAAATACATTTTAGGCCGAACTTTATTCATTTTCCAAAAGTTATCGCATCGTTCGAATTTCATCCGTTTTGGTTTGCACGTTTGTCCTACCTCAAGTTTCTCCTTTCGTGACCTATATAGTTCATGCAAACATGCCAGAGTTATGTTTAGGATTATGGACGCGCATTTCTGAGCAAAGAATTCCTGAACTACAGGGTGTAGAACGAAAATACCAAACAAAAATCGTTAGAGGACATTTTGAACAACAAAGCAGGAACCGAGTCTTTGATGTCTTTGGTCAATTATTTTGGAAAAAACTTCAAGATTCCTCCAAATGAGCCTGTTTTAAATCTAGAATTGTATTTTATGGAAAACATTGGTCCATTTTTCAAAAGCTCTAGCATTGGTCGATTTTCGTTCGTTTTGGTCCGCACATTAGCTTATAGGTATATCAACCAATTCCCCTCGTAACTACGGGCTGTAAGACGAAAATACAAAAGGAAAATCATTGTAGGTAGCTTTGTTCTCCAAAGCAGAAACCTAGTCTGGGACGTCTTTGGTCATATAGTTTTGGGAAAAACATAAACATTCCTCCAAATGAGTCTGCTTTATGCCTAGAATTCCATTTTAGGCCAAACATTTCTCCATTTTTCGAAAGCTATGGCATTGGTTCATTTTCGTTTGTTTTGGTCCACGCATTAGTTCTACTTCAAGTAGCATTCTTCGCGACCTATAGAGTTCATGGAAAAGTGTCAGAGACGTGTTTATGGTCATGGACGAGCATTCCTCAACCAAGAATTCCTGAACTATGGGGTGTAGGATGAAAATACCAAATGGAACTCGTTGGAGGTCACTTTGTTCACCAAAACAGAAACCCAGACTACGACGTCTTGGTCAATTGTATTTGGAAAAAACATCAACATTCCACCAAATGAGACCATTTTATACCAAGAAATGCATTTTAGGCCTAACTTCGGTCCATTTTCGAAAAGCTATACCACTAGTCGATTTTCGTCCATTTTGGTCCACACATCAGTCCTACCTCAAGTTTCAGTCTTTGTGACCTATATAGTCAATGTAAATGTGTCAGAGACATGTTTAAGGTCATTGACACGCTTTTCTGAACAAGAATCCTTTAACTACGGGGTGTAAGACAAAAATACCAAAGGAAAAATGTTGTAGGTCACTTTGATGCCCAAAACAGAAACCGAGTCTGGGACGTCTTTGGGCATATATTTGGGAAAAACTTAAACATTCCTCCAAATGAGCATGTTTTATACCTAAAAATCCATTTTAGGTCGAACTATCGTCCATTTTCAAAAAGCTATACCACTTGTTGATTTTCGTCGATTTTGGTCCACACGTTAGTCCTACATCAAGTTTCACACTTTGCGATGCATATAGTTCTTGCAAACGTGTCAGAGACATGTTTAGGGTCATGGACGCATGTTTCTGAGTCAAGAATTCCTAAACTACAGGGTGTAGGACGAAAACACCAAACGAAAATCGTTGCCGGTCACTTTGTTCCCCAAAGTAGAAATCGAATATGGGACGTCTTTGGTCTTTTTTTTTTTTTTTGGAAAAAACGTAAACATTCCTCCAAATGAGCCCGTTTTATACCTAGAAATGCATTTTAGGCGAACTTTGGAACATTTTCCAAAATCTATAACACTCGTTGATTTTCGTTCGTTTTGGTTTGCACGTTAGTCCTACCACAAGTTTCACTCTTCCCGACCTATATAGTTAATGAAAACGTGTTAGCGACATGTTTAGGGTCATGAACGGGTGTTTCTGAGTCAAGAATATTTGAACTATGGGGTGTAGGGCGAAAATACCAAATAAAAATCGTTTGAGGACACTTTGGACCCCAAAGTAGAAACCGAGTTTGGGACGTATTTTATTTTTGGGAAAATCTTCAACACTCCTCCAAATGAACCCATTTTATACATAGAAATGAATTTTAGGTCGAACTTAATCCATTTTCAAAAAGCTATCGTGCTGGTCGAATCTCGTCCGTTTTAGTCCGCACATTAGTCCTACCTCAAGTTTTTCTCTTTGCGACTTATATAGTTCATGCAAACGTGACAAAGATATGTTTAGGTTAATGGATGCTCGATTCTAAGCTAAGAATTCATGAACTAGGGGTTGTATGACAAAAATACCAAAAAACAATTGTTGGAGTACACTTTGGTTCACAAAACAGGAACCGAGTCTGTGACATCCTTGGTCCATTATTTCGGGAAAAACATCAACATTCCACCAAATGAGCCTTTTTATACCTAGAAATGCATTTTAGGTCGAACTTTGGTCCATTTCCGTCCATTTGGGACCTCACGTTAGTCCTACCTCGAGTGGCACTTTTCGTGGCCTATATAGTTTATGCAATGTGTCAGAGTCATGTTTAGGATCATGGACCGCCGTTTTTAGCCAAGTATCTATGAATTACGGGGTGTAGGACGAAAATACCAAACGCGAATCATTCCAGGTCACTTTGTTCCCTAAAGCAGAAACCTACTGGAACATCTTTGGTCATTTAGTTTTGGGAAAAATTAAACATTCCTCCAAATGAGCCTGTTTTATATGTTTAAACGCATTTTAGGTCGAACTTTGGTCCATTTTTCAAAAGGCATAGCACGGTCGATTTTTGTTCATTTTTGTCCGCACGTTAGTCCTACCTTAAGTAGCACTCTTCGCAACCTATAAAGTTCATGCAAATGTGTTAGAAACATGTTTAGTCTGATGGACGCGTGTCTCTAAGCTAAGAATCCCCAAACTACAGAGTGTAGGATGAAAATATCATAGGGAAATTGTTGCAGGTCACTTTGTTCACCAAAGCAGAAACCCAGTCTGGGACGTCTTTGGTCATTTCTTTTTGGGGAAAAACTTAAACATTCCTACAAATGATCCCGTTTTATACCTAGAAATGCATTTTAGGTCGAACTTCATCCATTTTCCAAAAGCCATAGCATTGGTCGATATTCATTCGTTTTGGTCCACACGTTAGTCTTATATCAATTTTCACTCTTCGCAACTTTAATAGTTCATGCAAACGTGTCAGATAAATGTTTAGGATCATGGACGCACATTTCTAAGCCAAGAATTTCTGAACTACGTGTTGTAAGTCGAAAATACCAAACGGTAATCATTGGAGGACACTTTAGACCCAAAAGTAGCAACCGAGTCTAGGACGTCTTTGGTCAATTACTTTTGGTAAAATCTTCAACACTCCTCCAAATGAGACCGTTTTACACCTAGAAATGTATTTTAGGTCAAACTTTATCCAATTTCCAAAAGCTACCACACTGGTCCAATTTCATCTGTCTTGGTCCGCACGTTAGTCGTACTTCAAGTTTCCCTCTTTGTGACCTATATAATTCATGCAAATGTGTAAAAGATATGTTTAGGGTCATGGACGCGCATTTCTGAAGGATGAGTTCCTGAACTACGGGTTGTAGGACAAAAATACCAAACGAAAACCTTTGGACGACACTTTGGGCCAAAAAGAGGAACCGAGTCTGGGACGTCTTTGATCAAAATTCTTTGGTAAAACTTCAACATTCCTCCAAATGAGCCCGTTTTATATCTGGAAATGCATTTTAGGCCAAACTTTGGTCCTTTTTTCTAAAGCTCTAGCACTGGTCGAGTTTCGTCTGTTTTGGTATGCACATTAGTCCTACCGTAAGTAGCACTCTTCGCGACCTATATAGTTCATGAAAATGTGACAGAGACATGTTTAGGGTCATGGACGTGCGTTTCGAAGCCAAGAATCCTTGAATTATGGGGCGTAGGACGAAAGTATCAAAGCAAAATAGTTGCAGGTCACTTTGTTCCCAAAAGCAGAAACAAAGTATGGGACGTCTTTGGTTATTTATTTTTGGAAAAACTTAAACATTCCTCCAAATGTGCCCATTTTATACCTAGAATTGCATTTTAGGTCGACAATTTGTCAATTTTTTTGAAAACTATAGCACTGGTCGAGTTTTGTTCGTTTTGGCTCACACGTTAGTGCTACCTCAAGTAGCACTCTTCGCGACCTATATAGTTCATGCAAACATGTTTATGGTCATCCATGAGCGTTTATGAGCAAAGATTCCCTGAACTACGGGTTGTAGGACAAAAAATACGAAAGGGAAACCATTGCAGGTTACTTTGTTCTCCACAAAGGAAACAGAGTATAGGATGTCTTTGGTCATTTATTTTTGGGAAAAAATTAAACACTCCTTCAAATGAGACCATTTTATATCTAGAAATGCATTTTAGCTTGAGCTTTGGTCCATTTTCCATAAACAATAGCATTGGTCGATTTTCGTCCATTTTGGACCGCACGTTAGTCCTACCTCAAGTAGTAGTTTCGCAACCTATATAGTTCATGCAACTATGTCACAGACATGTTTGGGGTCATGAACGCGTGTTTGTAAGCCAAGAATTCCTAAACTACGGGGTGTAGGAAAAAAACAACAAATGGAAATTGTTGTAGGTCACTTTGTTCACCAAAGCATAAACCTTGTCTACGACATCTTTGGTCAATTAATTTTGGGAAAAACTTAAACATTGATCCAAATAAGCCTATTTTAAACCTAGATATGCATTTTAGGTTGAACTTTGGACCATTTTCAAAAACTATTCGTCAATATTCGTCAGTTTTTGTCGACACCGAAAATTGTTGGAGGACATTTTGGACCAAAAATTAGGAACCAAATCTGGGAAGTCTTTGCTCAATTATTTTGGCAAAAACTTCAACATTCCTCCAAATGAGCCCGTTTTAGGCTAAACTTTGGTCTATTTTTCGAAAGCTATAACACTGGTCGATTTTCGTCCATTTTAGTTCGCACGTTAGTCCTACCTCAAGTGGCACTCTTCACGATCTATATAGATCACACAAATGTGTCATAGACATGTTTAGGGTCATGGAAGCCCGTTTCTAAGCTAAAGGGAAATTGTTGCTAGTCACTTTGTTTCCCAAAGCATAAACGAAGTTCTTGATGTCTTTGGTCATTTATTTTTGGAAAAACTTAAACAATCCTCCAAATGAGCCAATCTTATACCTAGAATTGCATTTTAGGAGGAAGGTTTGTCCATTTTTCGAAAACTATAGCAGTCGTCGATTTTCGTCCATTTTTGTCTGCACATTAGTCCTACCTCAAGTTCACTCTTCACGACCTATATAGTTCATGCAAACATGTTTAGGGTCACAAATGCACGTTTGTGAACCAAAAATTCCTAAAATACGGGGTGTAGAACAAAAATACCAAACGAAAATCGTTGCAGGTCACCTTGCTCCCCAAAACATAAATTGAGTCTAGGACGTCTTTGGTTTTTTTTTTTTTTTTTTGAAAAAGCTTAAAAATTCCTCCAAATGAGCCCATTTTATACCAGGAAATGCATTTTAGGTCTAGCTTTAGACTATTTTCCAAAAGCTATAGCATTGGTCGATTTTCGTCCGTTTTAGTCCGCACGTTAGTCCGACCTCAAGTAGCAATCTTTGCGACATATATAGTTGATGCAATTGTGTTTGAGACATGTTTAGCGTCATGGACGCGCCTTTATGAGGACAAAAATACCAAAGGGAAGCGTTGCATGTCAATTTGTTCACAAAGCAGAAACCTAGTCTCGACGTATTTGGTCAATTATTTTTGGGAAAAACATAAACTTTCATCCAAATGAGCCCATTTTATACCTAGAAATGCATTTTTGGTCGAACTTTGGTCCATTTTCAAAAAGCTATACCATTGGTAGATTTTCGTCCATTTTGGTCCACACATTAATCCTACCTCAAGTTTCACTACTTGCGACCTATATAGTTCATGCAAACGTGTTAGAGACATGTTTAGAATCATGGACTCACGTTTCTGAGCCAAGAATTTCAGAGCGACGAGGTGTAGGACGAAAATACCAAACCAAAATCGTTGCAGGTCACTTTGTTCCCCAAAACAAAAAACGAGTTTGGGACGTCCTTGGTCATTTATTTTTTGCAAAAACTTAAACATTCCTCCAAACGAGCTAGTTTTATACCTGGAAATGCATTTTAGGTCAAACTTTGGTCCATTTTCCAAAATCTATAACATTCGTCAATTTTCGTACGCACGTTAATTCTACCTCAAGTTTCAGTATTCGCGACCTATATAGTTCATGAAAACGTGTAAAAGACATGTTTCGGGTTATGGACGCATGTTTTTGAGCCAATAATTCCTGAACTAAAGGGTGTAGGACAAAAATACCAAATAGAAATCATAGGACACTTTGGTCCCCAAAGTAGAAACTGAGTCTAGGACGTCTTTCGACAAATATTATTGGGAAAATCTTCAACACTTTTCCAAATGAACCCGTTTTATTCATAGAAATGCATTTTAGGTCGATCTTTATCCATTTTCAAAATGTTATTGCAATGGTCAAAATTTCGTTCATTTTGGTCCGAACGTTAATCCTACCTTAAGTTTCTCTCTTCGCGACCTATATAGTTCATGCAAACGTGTCAGAGATATGTTTAGAGTCATGGATGCGCAATTCTGAACAAAGAATTCCCGAACTACGGGGTGTAGGAGAAAAATACCAAACAAAAATCGTTGGAGGACACTTTGGACCACAAAGCAGGAATAGAGTCTATGGCGTCTTTGGTCAATTTTTTTGAGCAAAACTTCAACATTCTTCCAAATGAGCCCATTTTAACCTAGAAATGCATTTTAGGCCGAACTTTGGTCCATTTTTTAAAAGCTCTAGCACTGGTCGATTTTCATCTATTTTTGTCAGCACGTTTGTCCTACCACAAGTGGTACTCTTTGCAACCTATATAATTCATGCAAATGTGTTAGAGACCGAGTCTGGGACGTCTTTGTTCAATTACTTTTTGAAAAAACTCCAACATTCCTTTTAAATAAAACATGGTCGATTTTCAACACGTTATACAACTAGTCGATTTTCGTCGGTTTTGGTCCGCACATTATTCCTACCTCAAGTGTCACTCTTTGCGACCTATATAGTTCATGCCAACGTGTCAGAGACATGTTTAGGGTCATCGACACACATTTCTGAGCCAAGAATTCCTGAACTACGAGGTGTTGGAAGAAAATACCAAAGGGAAATCGTAGGACACATTGGACCCCAAAGTAGAAAAAGAGTCTAAGACGACTTTGGCCAATTATTTTTGTGAAAAACTTCAACATTCCTTCAAGTAAGCTTGTTTTATACATAACAATGCATTTGAGGTTTAACTTTGATCCATTTTTCGAAAGTTGTAGCACTGGTCGATTTTCATCCATTTTGATCTGCACGTTAATCCTACCTCAAGTAGCACTCTTCGCGACCTATATAGTTCATGAAAATGTGTCAGACACATGTTTAGGGTCATAGACACGTGTTTCAAAGTCAAGAATCGTTGAACGACGTGGTGTAGAATGATATTACCGAAGGGAAACAGTTGTAGGTCACTTTGTTCCCCAAAGCAGAAACCGAGTATAGAACGTCTTTGGTCATTTATATTTGGGACCAACTTAAACATTCCTCCAAATGAGCCCGTTTTATACCTAGAAATGCATTTTAGTTTAAAATTTTGTACATTTTCCATGAACTATGAGGCGTAGCACGAAAAAACCAAAGGGAAATCGTTGCAGGTCACTCTGTTCCCCTAAGTGAAAACCGAGTATGGGACGTCTTTGGTAAATTACTTTTGGGAAAAACTTAAACATTCCTTCAAATGAGCCCAATTTAAGCCTAGAAGTGTATTTTAGGTCAAACTTTGGTCCATTTCACAAAAGATATAGCATTGGTCGATTTACGTCCGTCTTGGTCCGCACGTTAGTCCTACCTCAAGTTTCACTCTTTGCGATGTATATAGTTCATGCAAACGTGTCAGAGACATGTTTAGGGGGCAAGAATTCATCAACTACGTGGTCTAGGACGAAAATACCAAAGGAAAATCGTTGCAGGTCATTTTGTTCCCCAAATCAGAAACCGAGTCTGGGACGTCTTTGTACATTTATTTTTGGGGAAACTTAAACATTACATCAAATGAGCCCGTTATATACGTAGAAATGCATTTTATGTCGAGCTTTGGTCCATTTCCCAAAAGCTATAACATTGGTCGATTTTCGTTCGTATTGGTTCGCATATTAGTCCTACCTCAAGTTTCACCATTTGCGACCTATATAGTTCATGCAAATATGTCAGAGACATGTTTAGGGTCATGGACGAGCATTTTTTAGCCAAGAATCCATGAACTACGTGGTGTTTGGACGAAAATAGCAAAGGAAGATCGTTATAGGTCACATTATTTCCCAAAGTAGGAACCTAGTCTGGACGTCTTTGGTCATTTATTTTCGGTAAAAACTCTAACACTCCTCAAACTGAACCCGTTTTATACCTAGGAATGCATTTGAGGTCGAACTTTGGTCAATTTCCCACAAGTTATACAATTGGTTGATTTTCATCCGTTTTGGTTCGCATGTTAGTCCTACCTCAAGTTTCACTCTTGGTGACCTATATAGTTCATGAAAACGTGTCAGAGACATGTTAAGGGTCATGGACGCACATTTTTTAGCCAAGAATTCCTTAACTACGGTGTGTAGGTTGAAAATACAAAATGAAAATCGTTGGAGGGTACTTTTGACCCCAAAACAGGAACCGAGTCTGGAACGTCTTTGGTCAATTACTTTTGGAATAAACTTAAACATTTCTCCAAGTGAGTCCATTTTATACCTAGAAATGTATTTTAGGTCGAACTTTTGTCCATTTCCCAAAAGCTATACAATTGGTTGATTTTCGTCCGTTTTGTTTCGCACGTTAGTCCTACCTCAAGTTACACTCTTTGTGACCTATATAGTTCATGAAAATGTGTTAGAGACATGTTTAGGGCCATGGACGCATGTTTTTGACCGAAGAATTGCTGAACTACGGTGTATAGGTTGAAAATACAAAAAGAAAACTGTTGGAGAGTACTTTGAACCATAAAGCAGAAACTGAGTCTGGGACGTCTTTGGTCAATTAATTTTGGGAAAAACTTCAACATTCTACCAAACGAGTCCATTTTAAAACTAGAAATGCATTTTACGTCGAACTTTGGTCCATTTTTCGAAAGCTACAATGCTGGACGATTTTCATCTGTTTTGATCCGCACGTTAGTCCACCTTAAGTTGCACTATTCGTGACCTGTATAGTTCATGCAAATTTATCAGAAACATATTTAGGGTCATGGACGCGCATTTCTGTGCCAAAAACCCCTGAACTATAGGATGTAGAACAAAAATACCAAAGAAAAATCTTTGCAAGTCACTTTGTTTCCCAAAGCAGAAACCGAGTCTGCGATGTCTTTGGTTATTTATTTTTTAGAAAAACTTAAAATTCCTCCATATGAGTCCGTTGATGCCTAGAAATAAATTTTAGGTGGAACTTTGTTTTATTTTTCGAAAGCTATAGCACTGGTCCATTTTTGTTTGTTTTTGGTCCGCATGTTAGTCCTACCTCAAATGACACTTTTCACGACCTACATAGTTCATGCAAATGTGGGAGATACATGTTTAGGGTCATGGGCGTGCGTTTATGAGTCAAGAATCATGAACTACGAGGTGTAGGATGAAAAGGAAAAGGGAAATCATTGTCGGTTATTTTATTCCCCAAAGCAGAACCTTAGTTTATTTCGTCTTTGGTCATATATATTTGGGAAAAACACAAACATTCCTCCAAATGAGCACGTTTTGTACCTAGAATCACATTTTAGTTCGAAGTTTGGTCCATTTTCCAAAAGCTATAGCACTGGTCGATTTTTGTCTGTTTTGGTCCGCATGTTAGTCCTATCTCAAGTAGCACCCTTTGCGACCTATATAGTTTACGCAAGTTTGTCAAAGGCATGTTTAGAGTCATGGACGTGCGTTCCAGAGCCAAAAATCCCTGAACTAGCAGATGCAGAAGCTTGACTGAATCTGTTGGAGAAATGTTTTAGTGTTATGGACTACCTAGATGAGAGGAAAGTCAGACTGATACAGTGAAATTGATCAAGAAGAATCTAAAGACTACCTAGGATAGACAGAAAAGCTACGCTAACATTAGGCGGAAGGACCTAGAGTTTGAGGTAGATGACAAAGTATTTTTGAAACTATCTCCATGGAAAGGCGTTCTTCGTTTTGGACGGAAAGGTAAATTAAGTCTTAGGTATATTGTACCCTACCAGATTATAGGGAGAGTAGGACCAGTAACCTAATCGACTTGAGTTGCCTATAGAACTTGCAAGGATTCATGATGTTTTCCATGTGTCGATGCTGAGAAATATGTACAGGATCCATCACAAGTGTTGCTAGAGCAACCAATGGAGTTATAGGAGAACTTAGCATATGAGGAAGTGTCAGTCAGGATTCTGGATAGGAAAGAGAGAGTATTGAAAAACAAGACAATTCCACTCGTGAAAGTTCTTTGGAGGAATCACGAAATGGAAGAAGCAACATGGGAAACATGAGAACAGATTAGGAGAAAATATCCGTCTTTACTTGAGTAGCTATTTTCTTAATTTCGAGGACGAAATTTTAAAAAAGGGGTGATAGTTGTAATACACGACTTTTTATTTAAGTTGTTTGTTGTAAATGTATTAATAAAATAATCGAAGGATATTTTAGTAAATTTTTTAAAATGACATTTTAGTAATTTTGTTTAAAAATTAAATTACATCAAGAGTAAAGTGGTAATTTTGATAAAAAATTAATTTTGTAGTTTTGTTTAAAAATAAAATAAAATAATATTTAAAAAAAAAGAAAAGGAAAAAGAAAAGAAAAGAAATGATTTATTAATTTGTATTTATCATGTATTTAAAAAAAAGTTTTTTTAATTTGTGTGCCATGAAGGTGAGAATGGAAGAGAAAAGGGAAATCATCAACTTCTTCTCCAATTGGAAGCAAATTCGGTGAGGATATATACATGTAAAGTTGTTGTTGGTCAAATGGAAGGAAAAAAAGAGGAGAACAAGAAGAAAAAGGGAAGAGAAGGTCGAGAGAGAGAGACTGAAAATCTGGGCAAATTGTTTTTGACCACCTTGAGAAAAAGTGTGAAATTGAAGCCAATTCTCAATCAATTTGGACATTATTTGTGTCTAAATTATGTAGAAAAAAGAGAGGAAGCTGATAAACAGCTCAATTTGGAGAAATTTGGCTGAAAAGACCCCTGATTTTGAAGAAAAAGGGCTCGGACTGCTGGAAAATGCGAAAAACGAACCCAAAACTTTGAAAATTAAATTCTCAATCTACAAGCCGAATTTAGGATATAAATTTTCGAGATAACCTAGATTATTAGTTCATTTAAAGTTCTGTAAAAGGAATTGAGTTAATTTGGTCTGTGTAGGAAGAAATCGAAGTTTCAATTTTCAGATTTAAGCTCCCCGGAAAACTGGGCAAGGTGACTTCCAGAGGCGATTTGGAGCTATCCACGGGAAGTTTAAAGCTAATTTTTTCTAGGTAAGCAAATAGACTCATGTAGAAATTGTTTGACATAGGTTAGAGCCTCTAATTTTTAGTAGATTGAGAGAATTGCCTCACTGAAGTTGGATCAGTGCAGTGGCCGAAACACTGGAATTTAAAGAAGTAAACTGAAGAAGAAGAAGCAGATTATTATTATTATTATTATTATTATTATGTATATAATTATATTTATAAATAATATTTTAGGAGAAAAAAATTAATTCAAAAAGAGAAATTAAGGAAAATTCAATTTTCCTCGATTTTCGTGCCAAATGATTTAAGGATCGATTCTGAATTTATTTTTCAGGAGATTTGGAGATCGCAAAAATTTACGATCCAGGGATAGTCTGTCAAGTTTGTGAGAGATAGTATTATTTTAATATTTTAATATTAAAATAATGACTGGAATGCACGGTTTTCAAGAATTTGCAAAATTATCATAAAATATGAGAAAAATCATGCATGTTACTGTTATAATAAGTTTTGGTACAGTGAGATGGGTTGTATAAAATAGTATGGGTTGCACTATTTATAAGATATTTGTTGGTTTCCGTTGTTATGTGTTAACTTGAGTTTGTTTTTCCACACTTTTTAAGTTGTTGGTACTGTTAAAATTGTAGTTAAGTTAAGATAGTCAGCGAGGATTGTCAAGGTAAGAACGAGATTCGCTGGCTTCACGCCATCTCCTAGGCTAGAAGTAGGGATTCTGGGAGAGGGTGTGACATTAAGGGTCATGGACACATGTTTCTTAGCCAATAATTCCTAAACTACGGGGTGGAGGACGAAAATACCAAATGGAAATCGTTGGAGGAAACTTTGGACCACAAATTAGCAACCGAGTCTAGAACGTCTTAGGTCAATTATTTGTTGTAAAAATATAAAAATTCCTCCAAATGAGCCCATTTTATCTAGAATTGGAATTTAGGTTGAACTTTGGTTCATTTTTCAAAAGCTATAACATTGGTCAATTTTCGTCTACTTTGGTCCACACGTTAGTCTTACCTCAAGTAGCACTATTCGCGACTTATATAGTTCATGCAAATGTGTCATAGAGATTTTAAGGGTCATGGAAGTGCGTTTCTAAGCCAATAATTCATGAAGTGCAGAGTGTACGACAAAAACACCAAAGGAAAATCATTGCTGGTCACTTTTTTCCTAAAGTAGAAACTGGCGGTGACATATTTGGTATATTTTTTGGGAAAACTTAAGCATTCATCTGAATGATCCTGTTTCATACCTAGAAATGCATTTCAGGTCGAACATTGGTCTATTTTTAAAAAGCTATAGCACTAGTCGACTTTCGTCCATTTTTGTCCGCAAGTTAGTCATACCTCAAGTAGAACTGTTCGCGACCTATATAACTCATGCAAATGTGTCAGGGACATGTTTAGGGTCATAGATGCACGTTTCTAAGAAAAGAATCTCAGAAATATGGGGTGTAGGATGGAAATATCGAAGGAAACTTTTTGTAGGTCACTTTGTTCCCTAAAGGCGAAACTGACTGGAACGTCTTTGGTCATTATTACTGGGAAAAAGTTCAACATTCCTCGAAATGAGCCCGTTTTATACCTAGATATGCATTTTGGGTCGAACTTTTGTCCATCTTTCAAAAGCTATAGCACTGGTCGACTTACGTCCGTTTTGGTCCGCACGTTAGTCCTACCTCAAGATAGTTCATGCAAATGTGACCAAGACATATTTTGGTCCGCACGTTAGTCTTTACCTCAAGTACCACTCTTTGCAACCTATAAAGTTCATGCAAATGTATTAGAGACATTGTAAGGGTCATGGACGTGCGTTTCTAAGCCATGAATCCATGAAGTACGGAGTGTACGACGAAAACACCAAAGGAATATCGTTCCAGATCACTTTGTTACCCAAAGCAGAAACCGACTGGGACGTCATTGGTCATATATTGTTTTGGAAAAACTTAAATATTCCTCCAAATGAGCCCTTTTTATATCTGGAAATCATTTTAGGTCGAACTTTGATCCATTTTTCAAAAACTATAGCAGTGGTTTGATTTTCGTCCGTTGTAGTTCGCACGTTAGTCCTACCTCAACTAGCAATATTCGTGCTCTATATTGTTCATGAAAATGTGTAAAATACATGTTTAGCGTCATGGACAAGTGTTTCTAATCCAAGAATCCCTAAACGACGAGATGTAGGATGAAAATATCAAAGGAAAATCGTTCCATGTTAATTTGTTCCCCAAAGCAGAAGCAAACTTAGACATTTTCGATCATTTATTTTTTGGAAAAACTTAATTATTTCTCTAAATGAACCCGTTTTATATCTAGAAACGTATTTTAGGTCAAACTTTGGTCCATTTTTCAAAAGCTATAGCACTGGTCGATTTTCGCTAGGGTCATTGACTCACACTTTAGAGCCAAGAATCCCCGAACTACGGGGTGTAGGATGAAAATATCAAAGAGAAATCGTTCTAGGTCACTTTTTTTTCCCAAAGCAAAAACAAAGTTTCAGACGTATTTGGTCATTTATTTTTGGAAAAAACTTAAAAATTCCTCCGAATAAGCCCGTTTTATACCTAGAAATGCACTATACGTCGAACTTTGGTCCATTTTCCAAAAGCTATACCACTGGTCGATTTTCATGTCTTGGTCCGCACCTTAGTCCTACCTCAAGTTTCACCCTTCACGATCTTTAAAGTTCATGCAACGTGTTAGAGACTTCTTAAGGGTCATGGATGTGTGTTTCTTAGCCAAGAATTCCTGAACTATAGGGTGTAGGACAAAAAAATACCAAACAGGAATCGTTAGAAGACACTTTGGACCCCAAAGAAGAAACCGAGTTTGGGACGTCTTTGGTCAATTACTTTTTGGGAAAACTTCAACATTTCTCAAAATGAGCCCATACCTAGAAATGAATTCTTGGTCGAACGTTGGTTCATTTACACAAAACTATACCATTGGTCGATTTTCGTCCATTTAGGTCCGCATATTAATCCTACCTTAAGTTTCATTTTTCACGACCTATATAGTTCATGCTAACATGTCAGATACATATTTAGGGTCATGGATGTGCTTTCTCAGCCAAAAATTTGTGACATAAGGGGTGTAGGACAAAAATATCAAAGGGAAATCGTTGGAGGACACTTTGTACCCTAAAGTTGAAACCTAGTATGCGATGTCTTTGGTCAATTACTTTTTGGAAAAACTTCAACATTCCTCCAAATGAGCCCGTTTAATACCAAGAAATTCATTTTAAGTCGAACTTTCGTCCATTATCTAAAAGCTATACCGCTTGTTGGTTTTCGTCCGTTTTGGTTCGCACATTTGTCCTACCTTACGTTTCATTCTTCACGACCTATATAGTTCGTGCTAACTTGTCAGAGACATGATAAAGGTCGTGGATGCGCGTTTCTGAACCAAATAATTCACGACCTATGGGTTGTAGGATGAAAATACCAAAGGGAAATCGTTGGAGGACACTTTGTATCCAAAGCAGATACCGAGTCTGGGACATCTTTGGTCAATTTCTTTCTGGAAAAAGTTCAACATTCCTCTAAATGAGCCCGTTCTATACCTAGAAATGCATTTTTGGTCGAACATTTGTCCATTTTAAAAAAGTTATACCACTTGTCAATTTTCGTTTGTTTTTGTCTGAACCTTACAACTAACTCAAGTTTCACTCTTTGCTACCTATATTGTTCATGCAAAGGTGTCAGAGACATGTTTAAGGTAATGGACATGTATTTTTGAACCAAGATCCTCGAACTACGGGATGTAAGACGAAAATACCAAAGGAAAATTGTTGCAAGTAACTTTGTTTCTCAAACAAAAAAACAGAGCCTTGGGCGTATTTGGTCATTTATTTTTGTAAAAAACTTAAACATCTCTTCAAATCATCACGTTTCATATCTAGAAATGAATTTTAGTCCAAAATTTCGTCCATTTTTCGAAAGCTACAGCACTGATCGATTTTTGTCCATTTCGATCCGCACGTTTGTCATACGTGAAGTGTCACAATTCATGACCTACATACTTTATGCAAATGTGTCACAAACATGTTTAAGGTCAAGGAAGCACGTTTCTTAGAAAAAATATCATGAACTAAGGGGGGTGTTGGACGAAAACTTCCAAACGTTAATCGTTGGAGTAAACTTTGGACAGCAAAGCAAAAACCGAGTCTTGGACGTCTTTGGTCAATTGTTTTTTAGAAAAACTTCATTATTCCTCAAAATGAGCCCATTTTATACCTAGAAATGCATTTTAGGTCCAACTTTGGTCCATTTTTTAAAAGATATAACATTGGTCAATTTTCGTCCGTTTTGGTCCATACGTTTGTCCTACCGCAAGTTCCTCTTTTCGCGACCTATATAGTTCACGCAAATGTTTTAAACATATGTTTAGGGACATAGATGCGCGTTTTGAACCAAGAATCCCTTAACTACGGGGTGTAGGACCAAAGTACCAAAGAAAAATCGTTGGATAACAATTCGGACCACACAACAGGAAATGAGTATAGGTTGTCTTTAGTCAATTAGTTTCGGGAAAAACTTCAACAATCTTCCAAATGAGCCCATTTTCTACCTAGAAATGCATTTTAAGCCGAACTTTGGTCCATTTTTCGAAAGCTATAGTAGTGGTCGATTTTTCGTTCTTTTTGGTATGCACGTTAGTCCTACCTCAAGTGGCACTCGTTGCAACCTATATAGTTCATAAATATGTGTCAGAGACATGTTTAGGGTCATGGACGTGCGTTTGTGAGCCAAGAATCCCTGAACTTTAGGGTGTAGGACGAAAATACCAAACAGAAATCGTTGGAGGACACTTTGGAGCCCTAAGTAGGAACCTAGTCTGGGACATCTTTAGCCATTTGTTTTTGCGAAAAACTTAAACATTCCTCCAAATGAGCCCGTTTCTTACCTAGAAATTTATTTTAGTTCGAACTTTATCCAATTTCCAAAAGCTATACCAGTAGTTGATTTTCGTCCGTTTTGGTCTGCACATTAGTCCTACCTCAGATTTCACTCCTCTCGACCTATATAGTTCATGCAAACGTGTAAGAGACATTTTTAGGGTCATGGACGCACGTTTCGAGGCAAGAGTTCCTTAACTACGGGGTGTAGAATAAAGATACCAAATGGAAATCGTTGCAGGTGACTTTGTTCACCAAAGCAGAACCCAATATGCGACGTCTTTGGTCAATTATTTTTTGAAAAAACCATAACATTCCTCCAAATGAGCCCATTTTATACCTAGAAATGCATTTTAGGCCAAACTTTGGACGATTTTTTGAAAGCTGTAACGCTGGTCGATTTTCATCCATTTTGGTTTGCACGTTAGTCCTACCTCAGATTTTACTCATCACGACCTATATGGTTCATGCAAACGTGTCATATACATATTTAGGGTCATGGACGTGTGTTTGTGAGCCAAGAATTCCTCAACTACGGGGTGTAGGGCAAAAATACCAAATGAAAATCGTTGCAGGTCCCTTTGTTAACCAAAGCAGAAACCAAGTCTGGGACGTCTTTGGTCATTTATTTTTGGGAAAAACTTTGACATTCCTCCAAATGACACTTTTTTATACCTAGAAATTCATTTTAGGTCGTACTTTAGTCCACTTTCAAAAAGCTATACCACTAGTCGATTTTCGTCCGTTTTGGTCCGCACATTAGTCCTACCTCATGTTTCACTCTTCATGACATTTATAGTTAATGCAAATGTGTTAGAGACATGTTCAGGATCATGACGCACGTTTTAAGCTAACAATTGCTAAACTACTGGGTGTAGGACGAAAATACCAAAGGAAAATCGTTGGAGGACACTTTGGTCCCTGAAGCAAAACGTGAATATGGGAAAAACTTTGGGAAAAACTTCAACATTATCCCAAATGAGAACATTTTAGATATGGAATTGCATTTTAAGTTGAACTTTGGTCCATTTTCTAAAAGCTAAACCATTTGCCTCTTTTCGTCTGTTTTATTCCGCACAATAGTCCTACCTCAAGTTTCACTCTTCGTGCCCTATATAGTGCATGCAAACGTGACAAATACATGTTTGGGGTCATGGAAAAGCACTTCTTAGCCAAGAATTCTAAAACTATGTGGTGTAAGACGACAATACTAAAAGGAAAATCATTGCAGGTCACTTTTTTTCTGAAAGAAGAAACCGAGTCTGGGACGTCTTTGGTTAATTTTTTTTGGAAAAATTTCAACATTCCTCCAAATGAGCGTTTTATGCCTGAATATGAATTTTAGGTCAAACTTTGCTCCAATTTTTTGAAAGCTATAGCACTGGTCGATTTTCCTTCGTTTTGGTCCACACGTTAGTCCTACCTCAAGTAGCACTCCTCGCGACAATTATAGTTCATGCAAATGTGTAAGAGACATGTTTATGGTCATGGAAAAACATTTTTGAGCCAAGAATCCTTGAACTACGGGGTGTAGGAAAAAAATACCAAATGGAAATCGTTGTAGGTCACTTTGTTCACCAAAGCATAAACCCAGTCTGCGACGTCTTTGGTAATTTATTTTTGAAAAAAAACTTCAACATTCCTCTAAATGACCCTGTTTTATACCTAGAAATGCATTTTAGGTCAAACTTTGTTCCATTTTCAAAAAGCTATACCACTAATCTATTTTCGTCTATTTTGGTCCGCATATTAGTCCTACCTCATGTTTCACTCTTCGTGATATATATAGTTAATGCAAACGTGGTAGAGACATGTTTTGGGTCATGGACACGTGTTTTGAAGCAAACAATTCCTGAACTACGGGGTGTAGGACGAAAATACCAAAGGGAAATCATTGGAGGACATTTGGTCCCCCAAAGAAGAAACAAAGTTCAGAACATCTTTTGTCAATTACTTTTGGCAAAAACTTCAACATTCTTCCAAATTAGCCCAATTTGTACCTAGAAATGCATTGTAGGCCAAACTTTTGTCCATTTCCCAAAAGCTATAGCACCGATCAATTTTCATCCGTTTTGGTATGCAGGTTAGTATTACCTCATGTTTCATTCTTCGTGACTTATATAGTTCTTGAAAACGTGTCAGACATGTTTAGGGTCATGGACGTGCGTTTTAGAGCCAATAATCTCTGAACTACAGTGTGTAGGACAAAAAAACCAATGGAAATCGTTGCAGGTCACTTTGTTTCTCAAAGCAGAAACCGAGTCTAAGACGTCTTTAGTCATATCTTTTTGGGAAAAACTTAAACATTCCTCCAAATGCGAACGTTTTATACCTAAAAATGCATTTTAGGTCGAACTTTTCATCCGTTTTGGTTCGCACATTTGTCCTAAAGCAAGTTTCTCTCTTCTAGGTCTATATTTCATGCAAATGCGTCATAGACATGTTGAGGATCATGGACGCACGTTTCTGAGCCAAGAATCCCTGAACTACGTGGTGTAGGACAAAAATAACAAACAGAAATCGTTGGATGACACTTTGGACCACAAAGCAGGAATCGAGTCTGGGACGTCTTTGGTCAATTATTTTGGTAAAAACTTCAACATTCTTCCAAATGAGCCCGTTTTGTACCTCGAAATACATTTTAAGCTGAAATTTTGTCCATTTTCCAAAAGCTATAGAATTGGTCCATTTTCATCCATTTTGGTCCGCACGGCAGTCCTACCTCAAGTTTCACTGTTCGTGACCCATATAGTTCATGAAAATGTGTCAGAGACATGTTTAGGGTCATGGGCGAGCATTTTCTGAGCCAAGACTTCTCGAACAGTAGAGTGTAGGATGAAAATACTAAAGCGAAACCGTTAGAGGATACTTTGGACCAAAAAGCACAAACTAAATCTGGGACGTCCTTGGTCATTTTATTTTGGAAATAACTTTTATCTATTTTCCAAATTAGCCCGTTGAACTTTGGTCCGTTTTTCGACAGCTATACCAATGATCATTTTTCGTCCGTTTTGGTCCGTACGTTAGTCCAACCACTAGGGGAACCCTTCGCGGCCTATATAGTTCATGCCTATATGATTAGAGTTAGGACGCGCGGTTTTGAGCCAAGAATTTCTGACTACGGGGTATAGGAAGAAAATACCAAAGGAAAATCATTGTTGGTTGTTTTGTTCGCCAAAGCAGAAACCGAGTCTGGGATGTCTTTTGTAATTTACTTTTGGGAAAACTTATACATTCCTCCAAATAAGCACGTTTTATACCTAAAAGTGCATTTTGGTTTAACTTTGGTCCATATTCCAAAAGTTATACCACTGGTCGATTTTCACTCGTTTTTGTCCACACGTTAGTCCTGCCTCAAGTTTCACCCTTTGTAACCTTTAAAGTTCATACAAATGTGTCGGAGACATGTTTAGGGTCATGGACGCGCATTTTTTAGCTAAAATTCCTGAACTACAAAGTGTAGTACAAAAATACCAAACAAAAATCGTTCGAGAACACTTTGGACCCAAACATAGAAACCAAGTATGAGTCGTCTTTGTTCAATTACTTTTTTGAAAAACTTACATTCCTAAAAATGAGCCTGTTTTATACCTAGAAATACAATTTAGGCCGAACTTTGATCCATTTTTCGAAAGCTACATCACTTGTCGATTTTGTCCTTTATGGTCGGCCCGTTAGTCCTACCTCAAGTAGCCGTCTTTTCGACTCATATAGTTCATGCAAATGTGTCAGAGAAATTTTTAAGGTCATGGATGCGTATTTCCGAGCCAATATCCCTGAACTACGACGTGTAGGACGAAAATACCAAATGAAAATAGTCGTAGGTCACTTTTTGTCTGCACGTTTCTCCTACCTCAAGTTTCTCTCTTCGTGCTTATATTGTTCATGAAAATTTTTCAGAGACATGTTTAGGGTCCCCAACGCACGTTTTTTAGCTAAGAATTTCTGAACTATGGATTGTAGGACGAAAATACCCATAAAAATCGTTGGAGGAGACTTTGGACCACAAAGCAGGAACTGATTCTGGGACATCTTTGGTCAATTATTTTAGGGAAAACCTTAAAATTCCTCCAAATGAGACTGTTTTACACCTAGAAATGCACTTAGGCTGAACTTTGGTCAATTTTTCGAAAGCTATAGCATTGGTCGATTTTCGTCCGTTTTAGTTGGCACGTTAGTCCTACTGAAAGTAGCACTCTTCTCGACCTATATAGTTCATGCAAAGTGACAGAGATGTTTAGGGTCATGGATGTGCGTTTCTGAGCCAAGAATACCTGAACAACACTGTGTAGGATGAAAATACTGAGTTTGGGACGTCCTTGGTCAATTTCTTTTGGGAAAAACTTCAACATTCTGCCAAATGAGCTGTTTTTAACCTAAAAATTCATTTAAGAACAAACTTTGGTCCATTTTTTAAAAGCTAGAGCACTAGTCGATTTTTCGTACATTTTGGTTCGCATAGTAGTCCTACCTCAATTGGCACTCTTCGCGACCTGTATAGTTCATGCAAATGTCTCAGAAACATGTTTATGGTCATGGACACGCATATCTGAGCCAAGAATCTCTGAAGTACGGGGTGTAGGACGAAAATACCATTGGAAAAATGTTGTAGCGCACTTTGTTTCCCAAAGTAGAAACCGAGTTTGGGATGTCTTTGGTCATTTTTATTGGAAAAACTTAAACATTCCTCAAAATGAGCATATTTGTTACCTTGAAATGCATTCTAGGTCGAACTTTATCCATTTTCCAAAACCTATAGCACTGGTCGATTTTCGTCCGTTTTGGTCTGCACATTAGTCCTACCTCAATGGAACTCTTTGTGACCTATATAGTTCATGCAAATCTATCACAGATATGTTTAGGGTCATGGACACGTGTTTTTGAGCCAAGAATTCCTTAAGTACGTGTTGTAGGACGAAAATACAAAAGGGAAATCGTTGTAGGGCATTTTTTTCTTAAAGCAGAAATTGAGGTTGGGATGTCTTTGGTCATTTGTTTTTAGGGAAACTTAAACATTCTGCAAAATAAGCACTTTTTATACCTAGAAAGGCATTTTAGGCCGAACTTTAGTCCATTTTTCGAAAGCTATAGCACTCGTTGATTTTGGTACGTTTTGGTCTGCACGTTAGTCCTATCTCAAGTGGCACTCTTCGCAACCCATATAGTTTATGCAAATGTGTCAGAGACATGCTTAGGCTCAGGGACGCACATATATGACCTAAGAATCCATTAACTATGCGGTATTGGACAAAAATACCAAACGAAAATCGTTAGAGGACACTTTGGACCCCAAGTAAAAAACCTAGACTTTGACGTCTTTGGTCAACTATTTTTGGGAAAAACTTCTATATTCCTCTAAATGAGCCCGTTTTATACCTAGAAATTTATTTTAGGACGAACTTTGGTCCATTCGAAAGTTATAGCACTGGTCGATTTTTGTTCGTTTTGGTCTGCACGTTAGTCCTACCTAAAGTGGCCCTCTTCGCGACCTATATAGTTCATGCAAATGTGTCAGAGACATGTTTAGGGTCATGGACACACATTTCTTAGCCAAGAATCCTATAACTATGGGGTGTAGGACGAAAATACCAAAGAAAAATCGATGCAGAGTAGTTTGTTTCTTTAAGTAGAAACCGAGTCTTTGACGTCTTTGGTCATATATTTTTGGGAAAACATAAACATTCCTATAAATGAGCACCTTTTATACCTAGAAATGCATTTAGGTCGAACTCTGGTCAATTTTGCAAAAGCGATAGTACTGATTGATTTTCGTCCGTTTTGGTTCGCACGTTAGTCCTACCTCAAGTGGCACTCTTCACGACTTATATAGTTCATGGAAATGTGTCGAAGACATGTTTAGGGTCATGGACGCGCATTTTGGAGCCAAGAATCCATGAACTACAAGGTGTAGGACGAAAATACCAAAGGAAATCGTTTTAGGTCACTTAGTTGCCCAAAGCTGAAACCCAGTCTGAGACGTCTTTGGTCATTTAGTTTTTGAAAAAACTTAAACATTCCTCCAAATGAGCCCATTTTATACCTTGAAATGTATTTTAGGTCGTACTTTGGTCAGTTTTTCCAAAGCTATAACATTGATCGATTTTCTTTCGTTTTGGTCCGCACGTTACTACTACCTCAAGTTTTACTCTTCGCGACCTATATAGTTCATGCAAACGTGTCAAAGACATGTTTAAGGTCATGGACGCATGTTTCTAAGTCAAGAATTCTTGAACTATAGGGTGTAGGATGAAAATACCAAATGGAAATCGTTAGAGGCCACTTTGGACACCAAAGCTGAAACGAAGTCTGGGTTGTCTTTGGTAAATTACTTTTGGGAAAAACTTTAAAATTCTTCCAAATGAGCCCGTATTACACCTAGAAATGCATTTAGGTTGAACTTAGGTCCATATTTCGAAAGCTATAGCAATGGTCGATTTTCGTCCGTTTTGGTCTGCAAGTTAGTTCAACCTCAAGTGGCACTCTTCGCGACCTATTCAGTTCATGCAAATGTGTCAGGGACATGTTTAGGGTCATGCAGTGTTTCTGAGCCAAGAATTTTTGAACTTCGAGGTGTAGGACGAAAATACCAAATGTAAGTCTTTGCTTGTCACTTTGTTCAAGAAAGCAGAAACCTTGTCGACGATATCTTTAATCGTTTATTTTTGGGAAAAACTTATACATTCCTCTAAATGATCCCGTTTTGTACCTAGAAATGCATTTTAGGATGCACTTTGGTCCATTTTCCAAAAGCTATGGCACTGGTCGATTTCCATTCGTTTTGGTACGCACGTTAGTTCTACCAAAAGTTTCACCCTTCGCAACCTATATAGTTCGTGCAAACGTGTTAAAGATATGTTTAAGGTCATGGACGCACATTTTTTTAGCCAATAATCTCGGAGTTATAGGGTGTTGGAAGAAAATACCAAAGGCTAATCGTTACAGGTCAATTTGTTCCTTAAAAAAGAAATCGAGTCTGGGACGTCTTTTGTCATTTATTTTTGGGAAAATCTTCAACATTCCTCCAAATGAGCCCGTTTTATATCTATAAATGCATTTTACACCGAACTTCAATCTATTTTTCAAAAGCTATAGCACTGGTCGATTTTCATTTGTTGTGGTCTGCACCTCAAGTGGCAGTCTTCACGACCTATATGGTTCATGCAAATGTGCCAGAGACATGTTTATGGTCATGGATGTACGCTTATGAGCCAAGAATATCTGAACTTCGAGGTGTAGGACGACAATACCGAAGGAAAATCGTTGGAGAACACTTTGGACCCCAAAGCATAAACCGAATTTGGGAAGTGTTTGGTCAATTACTTTTGGGAAAACTTTCAACATTCCTCCAAATAAGCCAATTTTATTCCTAGAAATGCATTTTACGCCGAACTTTAGTCCATTTTTTGAAAGCTATAGCATTGGTTGATTTTCGTCTGTTTTGGTCCGCACTTTAGTCCTACCTCAAGTAGCACTCTTCAAGACCTATATGCTTCATGTTAGAGACATGTTTAGAGTCATTGACGCACGTTTCTGAGTTTAGAATCCATGAACTACGAAGTTAGGACAAAAATGCCAAAGGTAAATCATTGTAGGTCACTTTGTTCCCCAAAGCAGAAACTTAGTCTGGGACGTCTTTGGTCATTTATCTTTGGGGAAAACTTAAAAATTTGTTCAAATAAGTTCGTTTTATATCGAGAAATGCATTTTATGCAAAACTTTTTTCCATTATTCGAAAGCTATAGCAATTGTCGATTTTTGTCCGTTTTGGATCCCACGTTTGTCCTTCCTCAAGTGGCACTCTTCGCGACCTATATAGTTCATGAAAATGTGTCAATGACATGTAGGGTCATGGACGCGCATTTCTGAACCATGAATCTCTGAACTACAGGGTGTAGGACGAAAATACAAAAGGAAATAGTTGGAGGATACTTTGGACCCCACACTAGAAAGCTGAGTCTAGGACATCTTTGGTCAATTAATTTTGGAAAATACTTCAACATTCCTCGAAATGAGTCTTTTGTATACCTAGAAACGTACTTTAGGATGAACTTTGGTCCATTTTTCGAAAGCAATAACACTGTTCGATTTTCGATCGTATTGGTTCGCACGTTAGTCCATCTCCAATTTCACTCTTCATGACCTATATAGTTCATTGAAACGTGTCAGAGACGTGTTTATGGTCATGAATGCGCATTTCTGCGCCAAGAATCCCTGAACTACGGGGTGTAGGACGAAAATACCAAAGGAAAATCGTTAGGGACACTCTGGATCCGAAAGCAAAAATCGACACTGGGACGTCTTTGGTCAATTATTTTTGGGAAAAACTTATTTATTCCTCTAAGTGAGCCCATTTTATACCTGCAAATGCATTTTAGGCCGAACATTTGTCCATTTTTGAAAAGCTATAGCACTGGTCAATTTTCGTCTGTTTTGGTCCGCATGTTAGTCCTATCTGAAGTAGCACTCTTATTGACCTATATAGTTCATGTATATGTGTTATAGACAAGTTTAGGGTCATGGAAGTGTGTTTCTGAACCAAGATGGAAAATGGAAGTGTGTTTATAGACAAGTATAGTTCACTAAACTACGCGGTGTAGGACGAAAATACCAAATGGAAATCGTTAGACACTTTGGACCCCAAAGCAGAAACCAAGTCTGTGACGTCTTTGGTCAGTTATTTTGGATAAAAACTTCTTTGTTTATCTAAATGAGCATGTTCGATACCTAAAAATGTATTTTAGGTCGAATAATCGTCCATTTTTTGAAAGCTAAAGCACTTGTCGATTTTCGGCCATTTTGGTCTACACATTAGTCCTACCTCAAATAGAACATTTTGCGACCTATATAGTTCATGCAATTGTGTCAGAGACATGTTTATGGTTATGGATGCACGTTTCTCAGGCAAAAATTCATGAACTACGGTGTGTAGAGGAAAATACCAAACAGAAATAGTTCGAGGACATGTAGGACCACAAAGCAGAATCGAGTATGGGACGTCTTTGATCAATTATTTTGGAAAAGACTTTTTTATTCCTCTAAATCAGCCTGTTTGATAACTTGAAATGCATTTTAGGTCGAACTTTGGTCCATTCCCAAAATCTAACATTACTTCGCACGTGAGTCCTACCTGAACTTTTACTCTTCACGACCTATATAGTTTAGGAAAATGTGTCGAAGACATGTTTCGCCTCATGGACTCGCGTTCCTGAGCCAAGAAACCATGAACTACGAGATGTAGGACGAAAATACCAAAGGAAAATCGTTGCAAGTCACTTTGTTCCCCGAAGTAGAAATCGAGTCTCGAACGTCTTTGGTAAATTTCTTTTGGGAAAAAACCTAAATATTCCTCCAAATGAGCCCGTTTATATCTAGAAATGCATTTTAGGTTGAACTTTGGTCCATTTCCCAAAAGTTATAGCATTGGTCCATTTTTCTTCATTTTGGTCCGCACGTTAGTCCTACCTCAAGTTTCACTGTTCCTGTTCTATATAGTTCATGAAAATGTGTTATAGACATGTTTAGGGTCATGGACGCACGATTCTGAGCCAAGAATTCCTTAACTACGGGGTGTTGGAAAAAAATACTAAATGGAAATCGTTGGAGGTCAATTTGGACACCAAAGCAGAAACCGCTTTGTTCAATAGTTTTTGGAGAAAACTTCAACGTTCCTCGAATTGAGCCCGTTTGATACCTAAAAATGCATTATAGGCCAAATTTTTGTTCATTTTTCCAAAGCTATAGCATTGGTCGATTTTCGTCCATTTTGGTCCGCACGTTAGTCTTACCTCAAGTAGTAATCTTCGCGACCTATATACTTTATGCAAATTTTTCAGAGACATGTTTATGGTCATTGATGCATGTTTCTGCGTCAAGAATCTGTGAACTACAGGGTGTAGGATGAAAAATCCTAAGAGACGAATTATTGGTACACAATCCCTTCTCTCCCTAAAAGAAAAATTTGGAATTAATAACTTGAACAATAACATTAAAATTGAGACGAATTGAACTAATTGAACTGGCTCTGATACCATCGAGTACAGGATCAGTTATATTACAGGATTTTGGCAAACACAATATTAAGAGCTTTACAAGATTAGGGATAGCTCGTTAATATTTTCGTTCTTCATTTGCAATACAACTTGGAAGTCTTTTTAAAGACCCCGGAATTGAAACTAGAATTCATTTGAACAAACTAAGAGATAAGATCGAATCAGACAGGACAGGACCCCATATTTGATAATATTTCTTATCATTGATTATAAGACAAAATAATAAAGCTAATTTAGTAAAGTAACTTTAATAAAGCTACTTTTACAAAAGCAAATAAAGAAAAGTAAAGATAAGATTTGATAAAAAGAAAAGATGTTACTGTCGGCCATCGAGAAATCTTCTGCAGCACGCTTCTGAAGTCCTATCTTTGAATGTCGTGAGTATTGTACACATCTCATCATTGCTAACGCGTCCCCTATGCGGATTACAGGCTGACCAACGGACTCACTGTGCTATCCACGCGTCTTACGGCCAGGACCACCAAACTAGGTCGACACCCGAAGTGTATTCTACCCATATATTTTTGTGCATGACTTGTGCTTTGAAGATCTAGGCTGCATCTTTTTTGCCTGGATTTCTAGATGACGGAACAATATTTCCTGAGTAAACTAGAATACTTACAAACTTTACTCTTTCTTAATCTAGAGATGAGGATATACATTTTTTTTTAATAAAAACAGAAAAATACAATATATAGTAAAATGAAATAGAGATCCTTTTGGTAAAGACTCTACATGGACCCTGTATTCCTTTTGATACAGGTATGTGGACTCGGAGCTCACATAGGCTGTGAGTCGAGAAAGGGACCGTTCAGATCATACTCTTGTTCTTCTGGGTTTTCATCTTCTTAGATAGAAGACGAGGCTGATCTTGAAGAGGAAGGAGCATTTGCTGCTGTAGCCAAAAGTCTTTGAAAATCTGCATCTATAGACGCTTGAGCTAAGGCAGCTAGGAGCTTGGACTTTTCATTCAAGAATTATGAATTCTAGCGCTGGTCAAGATCTTGCATATACCTGTTCTCTGCGAACCATTCTTTCAGATGTTTGATGGTCACATGTTGAAAGTTGAATTTATCCCACCACTTGATCTTCAATTGCTTGACTATCATCTTGTACTGTGGGTTAGATGATAGGTGGAAACTCCAACAGAATCTCCATGGGATTTGAAAATATAAACAAAATCTCATTGAGTTATGGAATGAATTTTTCTGGATTGTCCTAGAAAAATAAAAATAAGACTCTTGAAGGGAAACTGGAAGGATGTCGTCTGTAAGACCAAAATTACTCCACCACTGAATGAACCATAGGGGGAAATTAATTTTGCAAGCGTTTTGACAAAATGAAATAAACCATGAGTGGTTTCTGGATTGGAACCACATGACTCTGTACCAAGCTTTGACGTAGTCATGGTAGGAGAAGGATTGAGGGACGAAAGGTTTTGAAAAATATTTTTCTGTAAAAATCCCTTGGTTCCAATGAGTTGGATTAATTTCTTTGAAAATCTTGAATTTTGAATAAGCGATTTTTGAAGGGTCGGTTTTATCCGGAACATGAGTTATTTCAACTGACTTGGTGTCAACTAAAATAAACTCGTAGAACTTATGCATTTTATGAAGTCTATCTAAAATGAAATTGAAACCTTCACGAAAAACATTGGACACAGACTCTTCTAGTGTAAGACTCTGAAATTCTTGTTCTATGATGGGATCATAGACCACGGTAGATTTTTGAAAATAAGATTTGATCTCAGGTCGTGGAACGAACTGTTTCTCAGGATTAACGGCCTGATAATATGTCGATGGAGAGGGAGTAGATGACTCCCTTACAAAGGAAGGAGAGGCAGGAGGCCTCAATTGAACAACTCTGCCGGAAGGACGGATTAGATTGGCCAAAGGCCTTGGTGGAGTGGAAGACTTCGTGGTAGGTTCCATCTGTATGCCGGAAGAACGTGCTTTGGAACGGGTTATCGTAGAAACCCAAGATTCATGGCATATTGATCTGCACTCATAGGAGTTTTGAAACAAGATTTTTTTACATCTTTCTCTAAAACAAACTTTGAAGCTCTTGAATCGGTTTTGACAGTGAATCTTTTATTAATTAATTCACCCTGGAACTTTTGGACACAGAGGACTATGGCTGGCAACTCTTTTTTGACTGTGGAATAATTCCTTTGAGTGTCATTCCAGACTCCTGAGTGGAATCGGACTATTGACTCAGCCTTATCTAGACACTGTTTGATGATTCCTCCATATCCTATGTCAGAGGCATCCGTCTTGATGATAAGATTTGCTTTATCGTTGATTAGACTTAAACAGGGAATTGACTTGACTAAAGACTTAATTTGTCGGACAACTTGGGTATGCTCGTCGGACAAAGGTTTTGAGTTTTTCTTTAGTCTTTGAAATAGTGGTTCGTAAATGGGCTTGAGGTTTTGAATGAAATCAGAAACGTAATTGAGACAGCCCAAGAACCTTCGAAGTTGGGTTTTATCAGGAATTTGATCAGGGAAATTTGAAGCAAACTCTATGGACCTTTGGATGGGTTTGATTTTTCCTAGATGGATCTCAAAACCTAAAAACCTAATTTTCGTTTCAAGGAGTTGACCTTAGCCTGGGAGACTACTAGACCGTTATTTTTTATTACCTTAATAAAAATATTTAGGTGTTGGAAATGATTTTCTATATTTGAAGAGAAAACTAAAACATCATCAATATATACTATCGTGAAATCTTGAAAATCATTGAAAATATCATTCATTATTTTTTGAAAGTAAGATGGAGCGTTTTTTAAACCAAATGGCATGACATTCCATTCGTATTGACCAAACGGAACATTGAAAGCAGTTTTGTACCTATCCTTTTCAGAAATTTGAACTTGCCAAAATCCAGATTTCATATCGAATTTTGAAAATATTTTTGCATTTGAAATCCGTCTGAGTAAATCCGTTTTGTTAGGATTTGGATATCTGATCCATTCCAAAACTTTGTTTAAGGGTTTGTAATTTATTACTAACCTTGGCACACCTCTTTCTTTTTCGGCTGCGTTGTTGACGTAGAAGGCGGCGCATGACCATGGACTTTTTGAAGGTCTTATTAGATTTTTATCTAATAAGTCTTGGACCTCCTTCCTGCAATGGGTTAGTAGGTCGAAATTCATTTGAATCGGTCTTGCCTTGGTAGGGATGTCTGATTCCTTGAATTCTTTGCAATAAGGCAGATTGACAATATGCTTTTTTCTTTCCCAAAAGGTGTTGGGTAAATTTGAACAAATTTCTTTTTCAATCAAAGATTGTGTTTCTTTTATTCGCAAAACAATGGAGGGATCATTGAGGTTTTTCTCAATGCGCTTGAAACTAATTTCTTCTTGAAGAAAACTTATTTGCTTTTGTTTTCGTTTGATATTAGAACTTATTTCATTGATCCCTAAAACTTCATGTGGTAAGACGGGGGTTAAAAATTCAAAAACAATATCTTTGTCCATTTTCTTTGAAACCATTCCTTATTCGGTTATTTGGATTGGATATAATTGAGTTAAAAATGGTGTTCCCAAAATTAGTTCTTGTTTTAGATCTTTGACTAAAAGGAATGTATTTAAAAAGCAGGTATCTCCATTACAAATATGCAACTTTGGTAATTTAAAATTGATATTTTAACATTTACCGTTTGCCCATGTTAAAATCTCTTTCGTTTTTTTGAAATATTTTGTCGGGATTAAACCTTCTTGAATACAGTTTTGGTCGGCGCCTGAGTCGATTAGGGCTTTTAAGGTAATTTTGAAATCCTCAATCTTTAATGTGATTAAAGAATACCATTTTTGAAAATTAATTTTTGAAATCTGATTGATTAGAAATTCTTCACTTTTCTCAGGTTCTTGTTCATTATTTTGAAAATCTTTTAATTTTAAGAAGAAAAATTCTCTTCACAACCAATATAAATCATGAAAATGTGTCATAGACATGTTTAGGGTCATGGAAGCGCGTTTTTGAGCCAAGAATCCATGAACTACTGGGCGTAGGACGAAAGTACTAAATAAAAATCGTTGTAGGTCACTTTGTTCCCCAAAGTAGAAACGAAGTTTGGGACGTCTTTGGTGATTTATTTTTTGGGAAAACTTAAACATTGCTCCAAATGACTCAATTTTATACCAGCAATTGCATTTTAGGTCGAACATTTGTCATTTTTCGGAAACTATAGCACTAGTCGATTTTCATTCGTTTTGGTCCACACGTTAGTCCTACCTCAAGTAGCAGTGTTCGCGACCTATATAGTTCATGAAAATGTGTCAAAGACGTTTAGGGTCATCGACGAGTGTTTCTTATTCAAGAAGCCCTAAACTATGGGGTGTATGACAGAAATACCAAAGAAAAACCAATGCAGATCACTTTGTTCTCCAAAGAAGAAACCGAGTCTAGGATGTCTTTGTTCATTTATTTTTTGGAAAAATTTAAACATTCCACCAAATGAGCATGTTTTATACCTAGAAATGCATTTGAGGTCAAGCTTTGGTCCATTTTCCAAAAGCTATAGCATTGGTCGATTTTCGTTCGTTTTGGTCTGCACGATAGTCCTACCTCAAGTAGCAGTCTTCGCGACCTATATAGTTAATGCAGTTCTGTTAGAGACATTTTTAGGATCATGGACGCACGTTTATGAGCAAATAATCCTTGAACTACGGGGGGTAGGACAAAAATACCAAAGGGAAATCATTGCAGGTCATTTTGTTCACCAAAGCAGAAACCCAGTCTCCAACGTGTTTGGTCAATTTTTTTTTGGAAAAACTTCAACATTCATCCAAATGATCCCATTTTATACCTAAAAATGCATTTTAAGTCGAACTTTGGTCAATTTTCAAAAACCTATACTAATGGTCGATTGTCGTCAATTTTGGTCTGCACGTTAGTCTTACATCAAGTTTCTCTCTTTACGAACTATATAGTTCATGCAAACGTGTCAAAGATATGTTTAGGGTCATGGATGCACATTTATGACCTTCTAATCCATCAACTTTGTGGTGTAGAACGAAAATACCAAAGAAAAATCTGCAGGTCACTTTATTACCCAAAGTAGAAACGAGGTCTGGGACGTCTTTCGTTTTTTATTTTTTGAAAAACTTAAACATTCTTCAAAATGAGCCCGTTTTATACCTAGAAATGCATTTCAGGTTGAACTTTGGTCAATTTTCCAAAATCTTTAACAATTGTTGATTTTCATTCGTTTTGGTCCGCACCTTAGTCCTACCGCAAGTAGCACCCTTCAAGACTTATATAGATAATGAAAATTTTTCATAGACATGTTTAGGGTCATGGACGTGCGTTTCTGAGCCAAGAATCTCTGAACTACTGGGCGTTGGACGAAAGTACGAAATGGAATTCATTGCAGGTCACTTTGTTCACCAAAAAAGAAACAAAGTTTGAGATGTCTTCGCTGATTTATTTTTGGGGAAAACTTAAACATTCGTCCAAATGAGCCCATTTTATACCAAAAATTGCATTTTAGGCCGAACGTTTGTCCATTTTTTGAAAACTATAGCACTCGTCGATTTTCATTCGTTTTTGTCCACACGTTAGTCCTATCTCAAGGAGCACTCTTCGCGACTTATATAGTTCATGAAAATGTGTTAGAGACATGTTTAGGGTCTTCAACGAGCGTTTCTTAGCCAAGAATCCCTGAACTACGGGGTGTAGGATGAAAATACCAAAGGAAAACCATTGCAAGTCACTTTGTTTTCCAAAGAATAAATCGAGCCTAGGACGTCTTTGGTCATTTATTTTTTAAGAAATTTAAACATTCCTTCGAATGATCCAGTTTTATACCTAGAAATGCATTTTAGGTCGAGCTTTAATCCATTTTAAGAGAGTTATAAAACTAGTCGATTTTCGTCAGTTTTGGTTCGCACATTAGTCCTACATCAAGTTTCACACTTCCCGGCCTATATATTTCATGCAAACGTGCTAGAGACTCGATTACAATCATTGACCTGCATTTTTGAGTCATGAATTCCTGAACTACGAGGTGTAGGACGAAAATACCAAACGAAAATCGTTGCAAGCCACTTTGTTCCCCAAAATAGAAACCATGTCTTGGAGGCCTTTGGTCATTTATTTTTTGGAAAAACTTAAACATTCCACCAAAAAAGCCCGTTTCATACCTAGAAATACATTTTAGGTCGAACTTTGGTCCATTTTACAATATATATAACACTTGTAGACTTTCGTCCATTTTGGTCTTTACGTTAGTCCTACCGCAATAGCACTCTTCACGACCTATATAGATCATGAAAATGTGTCATACACATGTTTAGGGTCATGGATGCGTGTTTCTGAGTCAAGAATCCCTGAACTACTGGGCGTAGGACGAAAGTACCAAATGGAAATCGTTGTAGGTCAATTTGTACCCTAAAGCAGAACTGAAGTCTATGACATCTTCGGTGATTTATTTTTGGGGAAAACTTAAAGATTCCTCCAAACGAGCCCATTTTATACCAAGAATTGCGTTTTAGGCCAAACGTTTGTCAATTTTTCGAAACTATATAACTGTTCGATTTTCATTCATTTTGATTCACACTTTAGTCCTACCTAAAGTAGCACTCTTTGCGACCTATATAGTTCATAAAAATGTGTCAGAGACATGTTTAGGGTCATCAACAAGCGTTTCATAGCCAAGAATACCCAAACTACAGGGTGTAGGATGAAAATACCAAAGGAAAACCATTGTAGGTCACTTTGTTCTCCAAAGAATAAACAAAGTCTGGGACGTCTTTGGTCATTTATTTTTTAAAAAAATTTTAAAAATTCATAAAATTGAGCTTGTTGTGTACCTAGAAATGCATTTAAGGTCAAACATTGGCCCATTTTGCAAAAGCAAGAGCATTGGTCGATTTTCGTCCGTTTTAGTCCACACATTAGTCCTACCTCAAGTAGAAGTGTTTGCAACCTATATAGTTCATGAAATTGTGTCAGGAACATTTATAGGGTCATGGACGAGTGTTTCTAAGTAAAGGATCCCTGAACTATGGGGTGTATGACAAAAAGACCAAAGAGAAATCGTTGCAGGTCACTTTGTTCACCAAAGTAAAACTCAGTCTGCGACATCTTGCTCAGTTATTTTTGGAAAAAAATTCAACATTCCTCGAAATGAGCCCATTTTATACCTAGAAATACATTTTAGTTCGATCTTTGGTCCATTTTTAAAATGCTATAGCACTGGTCGATTTTCGTCCGTTTTTGTCCGCACTATCCTACCTCAAGTTTCACTCTTAGAGACCTATATAGTTCATGTAAATATGTCAGAGACATGTTTAGGGTCAAGGACGCACATTTCTGAGCCATGAATCCTTGATTTATGGGGTGTAGGACGAAAATACCAAAGGAAAATCGTTGTTGGTCACTTTGTTCCCCAAAGAAGAAACCCAAACTACCATTGTTCGATTTTTGTCCATTTTGGTCCGCACATTAGGCCTACCTCAAGTTTTTCATTCTTAAGGACCTATATAGTTCATGAAAATGTGTCAGAGACATGTTTAGGGTCAAGGACGTGCATTTCTGAGCGAAGAATCCTTAAACTACGGGGTATATGATGAAAATACAAAAGGGAAATTGTTGGAGGTTACATTGGACCCCAAAGTAGAAACATAGTCTTGGATGTCTTTGGTCAACTATTTTAGTAAAAAGCTTCATTATTACTCTAGATGATCCCGTTTTGTACCTAGAAATACATTTTAGATTGAACTTTATCCATTTTTCCAAAGCAATAGCATTGGTCGATTTTCGTACATTTTGGTCCGTACATTAGTCCTCCCTCAAGTAGCAGCCTTCGCGACCTATTTAGTTCATGCAAATGTGTCAGATACATGTTTGAGGTCAGGACGCGTATTTCTAAACCAAGAATCCCTGAAGCACGGGTTGTAAGACTAAAATACCACAGAGAAATCGTTGAAGGTCAATTTGGACCCAAAGCAGAAACCGAGTCTGGGACGTCTTTCGGCAATTACTTTTGGGAAAAATTCAACATTCATCCATATGAACCTGTTCTATACATAGAAATGACTTTTAGGAAGAACTTTGGTCCATATTTCGAAAGCTATAACACTCGCCAATTTTCGTCCTTTTTGGTCTGCAAGTTAGTCATACCTCAACTACCACTCTTTGAAACCTATATTGTTCTTAAAAATGTGTGAAAGGCATATTTAGGGTCAAGGACGTGCATTTATAAGCAAGCAATTCCTAAACTACGGGGTGTAGAACGAAAGTACCAAATAAAAATCATTGGAGGACACTGTGGACCCCAAAGTAGAAACCGAGTCTGGGACGTCTTTGGTCAATTATTTTTTTGTAAAAGCTTCAACTTTCTTCCAAATGTGCATGTTTTATACAAAGAAATGCATGTTAAGCCTAACTTTGGTCCATTTTTTGAAAGCTATATTACTGGTCTATTTTCGTCTGTTTCGGTCTGCACGTTAGTCCTACCTCATGTTGCAAACTTCACGACTTACATGGTTCATGCAACTATGTCATAGATATGTTTAGGGTTGTGGATGCATGTTTCTGAGCAAAAACATTTGTTCATCGTTGGTCCATTTGGACGACTAAGACATCGTCGTTCATTGAAACCTGTCACAGACATTTTAAGGGTCATGGTTGCACGTAGCAAAAAAATCCTTGAACAACGAAGTGTAGGATGAAAATACCAAAGGGAACTCGTTGGAGGACACTATGAACCTTAAAGTAGAAATCGAGTATGAGACGTCTTTGGTCAATTATTTTTGGAAAAAACTTCTTCAATCCTCTAAATGAGCCTATTTTATATCTAGGAATGCATTTTAGGCCAAACTTTGGTCCATATTTCGAAAGCTATAGCACTGGCGATTTTTGTCCGTTTTGTTTCCCACATTAGTCTACCTCAAGTGGCACTCTTCGTGATCTATATAATTTATGCAAATTTGTCAGAGACATTTTAAAGGTTATGGACGCACATTTTTTAGCCAAAAACCCATGAACTTTGTTCATTGGTTTTCGGGTTGTACGACAAAAACAACAAAGTGAAATCGTTATAGCTCACTTTGTTCACCAAAGCAGAAACCCAGTCTGGGACGTCTTTAGTCATTTATTTTTGGCAAAAACTTAAACATTCCTCCAAATGAGCCCATTTTATATCTCAAAATGCATTTTCCAAAAGTTATAGCACTGGTCAATTTTTGTCTGTTTTGGTCTGCACGTTAGTCCTACCTCAAGTTTCACTCTTTGCAACCTATATAGTTCATGCAAATGTGTTAGATAAATGTTTAGGGTCATGGAAGAGCATTTTTTAGCCAAGAATTCTTGAACCATGGGGTGTAGGATGAAATAAGAAACGGTAATTGTTAGAGGATACATTGGACCCCAAAACAGAAATTGAGTCTCAGACGTCTTTTGTCAATTGCTCTTGGGAAAAACTTCAACATTTCTCCAAATGAGCTTGTTTTATACATATAAATGCATTTTCGGCTGAACATTGGTCCCTTTTCCGAAAGATATAAAATTGGTCGATTTTCATCCGTTGTGGTCAGCACGTTATTGCTGCCTCAATTAGCACTCTTTACTACCTATATAGTTCATGAAAAATATGCGAAGACATGTTTAGGGTCATGGACGTGTGTTTCTTAAGCAAAATCCTTTAACTACAGGGTGTAGGACGAAAATACAAAAGAGAAACCGTTGCATGTCATTTTGTTCCTCAAAGAAGAAACCGAGTCTAGGACGTTGTTGGCCATTTATTTTTGGGAAATCTTAAAAATTTCTCAAAATAAGAACGTTTTGTACCTAAAAATGCATTTTAGGCCGAACTTTGGTCCATTTTTCTAAAGCTATAGCACTAGTCGATTTTCGTCTATTTTGGTTCGTACGTTAGTCCTATCTCAATTGGCACACTTCACATCCTATATACTTCATGCAAACATGTTAGATAAATGTTTAAGGTCATGGACATGCATTTCTTAGCCAAGAATCCATGAACTACGGGTTGTAGGACGAAAATACGAAAGGGAAATCGTTTCAAGTCACTTTGTTCACCAAAGCAGAAACCCAATCGGGGACGTCTTTGGTCATTTATTTTTCGAAAAACCTTAAACATTTCTGCAAATGAGCCCGTTTTATACCTACAAATTCATTGTAGGTCGAACTTCATCCATTTTCCAAAAGTTGTAGCACATGTCGGTTTTCGTCCGCACGTTAGTCCTACCTCAAGTTTTACTCTTCGCAACGTATGTAGTTCACGTAAACGTGTCAGATAAATTTTTAGGGTCATGGACATGCATTTCTAAGCCAATAACGTATGAACTACGGGGTGTAGGACGAAACCAAACGATAACCGTTGGAGGACACTTTGGACCCCAAAGTTGAAACCGAGTCGGGAACGTCTTTGGTAAATTACTTTTGGGCAAAATTTCAACATTCCTCCAAATCACCCCGTTTTATTCGTAGAAATGCATTTTACGCAGATCTTTGGTCTATTTTAAAGCTATAAAGATGGTGATTTTCGTCTGTTTTGGTCTGCACGTTAGTCCTACCTCAAATGGCACTATTCAGGACCTGTATCGTTCATGCAAATGTGTCAGGGACTTGTTTAGGGTCACATATGCGAATTTTTGAGCTAAGGGTCCTTAAACTATTGAATGTAGGACCAAAATACCAAAGGAAAATCGTTCTGGTCACTTTGTTCCCCAAAGTAGAAATCTAGTCTGGGATGTCTGTGGTCATTTATTTTTATGAAAAACTTAAACATTCCTCCAAATGAGCCCATTTTCTACCTAGAAATGCATTTTAGGTTGAACTTTGGTCCATTTTCGAAAAGATATAGCATTGGTCGATTTCCATCCGTTTTGGTCCACACATTAGTTCTACCTCAAGTTCACTCTTCGCAACCTATGTAGTTCAAGCAAACGTGTTAGATAAATATTTAGGGTGATGGACACGCATTAATAAGCTAATAATTCCTGAACTACGTGGTGTAGGACAAACATACCAAATGAAAATTGTTGGAGGACACTTTGGACTCGAAAGCAAAAATCGAGTGTGTGAAGTCTATGGTCAATTATTTTTAGAAAAAACTTCAACATTCCTCAAAATGTGCCTTTTTTATACCCATAAATGCATTTTAGGTGGAACTTTTGTCCATTTTTTGAAAGTTATAGCACTGGTTGATTTTTGTCCTTTTTGGTTCGCACGTTAGTCCTACCTCAAGTGGCACTCTTCGTGACCTATATAGTTCATGAAAGCGTGTCATAAACATGTTAAAGGTCATGGATGCGTATTTTTTAGCCAAGTATCCATGAACTACGGGGTGTAGGATGAAAATACAGACATAAATCGTAAGAGGACACTTTCGACCCCAAAGCAAAAACAGAGTCTGGGACATCGTTGGTCAATTATTTTTGGAAAAAACTTCTTTGTTCCTCTAAAGCCCGTTTTATACCTAAAAATTCATTTTAGGCCGAACTTTGGTCCATTTTTTTAAAGCTATAGCACATGTCAATTTTCATCCGTTTTGGTTCACACGTTAGTCCTACCTCAAGTTGCACTCTTATTGACCTATTAAGTTCATGCATATGTGGCAGATATATGTTTATGGTCATGGATGCGCATTTCTCAGCAAAGAATCTCTTAAATGTGGGGTGTAGGACCAAAATACCAAACGAAAATCGTTACAGGACACTACGGACCCCAAAGAAGAAACCAAGTCTAGGATGTATTTGGTCAGTTATTTTTGGAAAAAACTTCTTTATTCCTCTAAATGAGCACGTTCGATACCTAGAAATGCATTTTAGGCCGTACTTTTGTCCATTTTTTGAAAGCTAAAGCACTAGTCGATTTTAGTCTGTTTTGGCCCGCATATTAGTCCTACGTTAAGTTTAATACTCGACTTTTTATTTATTTAAGTTGTTTATTGTAAAAGTATTATTAAAATATTGATGGGCATTTTAGTAATCTTTTATAATGGTAATTGAGTAATTTTGTTTAAGAATTGGTAAAAAGTTAATTTTGTAGTTTTGTTTAAAAATAAATAAAATAATGTTTTACTAAAGAAAAAGAAAAAGGAAAGAAAAAAGAAAAAGAAAAGAAATTTATTTATTTCTTATTTATTGATTGATTTTATATTTATCTTTTAGTTTTAAAAAAGGGGGAAAATTGATTTATTTGAAGGATGGGTCGAGAAGATTGAGATAAGGAAGGAATTGACAATTTAATCTTAATTCCTCCTCCTCCTTTCTAATATGTTGGGTGGTAGGCAGAATCTATCATATATTTTTGGCTGCAATGAAGAGAAGTAGGAAGAAAAATGAAGGAAAACCCGAGAGAGAAAGAAGTTTTCTGGGCAAAATTTTGTTCGTTAGCATTGAGGAAGAAAGTATGAAATTGAGCTCGATTCTTAGTCAAATTAAGCAAAATTTGTGTCTAAATTGTGTAGAAAAGTGCAGTGGCCGGAAAAACTGGATTGTAAAAGAGGAAAAATGAAAAAGAAGAAGAAGAATATATTATTATTATTATTATTATTATTATTATTATTATTATAAAGTAGCTTTATTGAAACAAAAACAAACAAGTTTACGACCCAGGGATAGCCCGTCAAGTTTGTGAGCGATAGTATTATTTTAATATTTTAATATTAAAATAATTACAGGAATGCACATTTTTCGAGAATTTGTAAAATTTTCAGAAAATTTCAGAAAAATCATGTTGTTCATATTTTTCGATGTACTTTCACAT